>JAODAL010050052.1:0-27717 GCA_025379985.1 Phyllomedusa bahiana
TTTTTTCCAGGGGTACAACGATCGTTTTCCAGAACAAAGTTTCACCACAATCTAAAGTTTGAAAATTTCCCCTAGAGCTTTTGTGGGGTGAAATTTGCAATATTTTGTCACGAAAAACAATGAGACGGTTGAGGGGGAGCCAATCTGACCCTGCAATGCACCCCAGGGGGGGGACGAAGCGGGGTGCAAACGGGCGGAAGTCGAGCTAAAGACCTCGACCCTTCCTCAGCAGGCAGTCCAGCCCCCGGATGGGCGCTTTAAAAAATTTTTTCTGAACGAAAAGGGTTCGAAAAATAGCCGGGAAAGGGGATTTGCACCCGCCTACCTATTTTAAAAGGGGCCCCAGCAGTTTTCCGATGGTTACCCACACACCCCTTGCCGGGCCACTGGGCTCTTGTCAACCCCACCCAGTGCTCCCCTCGTTCCCGGAAAACCGTCCACAGCCCTACCTTTTTGGGAACAGTCTCCAATACAGTTTAAAATTTTCAAAAACCGGCCGGGTTTTTCCTCTGGGCACGTAAATCCACCAGGGGCCCTTTGGGGGGAAAAGAACCCTGCACCCCCCTCTTTTGAAAAGGGGGTGGGCCCCCAAACCCTGAAAACCCCACCCGAAAAACCACCAGAGAAACCCCACCCAGCTCACCCGGTGAGCTGGTCACAAGATATAGGGGTTTTTTGGGGCCTTTGGGCTTACTAGCCCATTTTGCCCGGTGGTCAAGGGAAATTTGGCCGGCACAGTTTCAGAAAACCCCGCGCTTGAAATTTTAGTTTACACGGGCCGGGCCGGGGCGGGACGGTTTTTTCGGGAAAAAAAAATCCCTGTTCGGCATCGGGTGTTGGGGGCGGGAAAGGGCCTTTTAAACGGGGGGAACCCATCTGGGGTCCCCCAAAACGGAAAGGAAAAACTTTTCCCGGGGGCCCAAAAAAGCCGGGAAATGCCGACTTTTCAGGTTTTTGGGTTTTTTGGATTTTTGGGTTAATGTTTCTTTTCCAACCCCCCAAAACCCCTTTTAAGCAGAAGGCGGCTGCTAGCCCGGGCCGCTGAAACGGGGGTGCGGGTCATCAAACGGAAAAAGGGAAAGGGTAGGAGGGGTCTTTTTGGGTGGTGTTTTTTTGGGTACCCCCCGGGCAAACGGGGAAAGGTTTAAAGCGGAGGCTGACCCCCCTGGATCTTTCCCTCTGAGAGCCTTTGGCAGCTGGGGAACGCTTGGGGGGGGGCGGGGGTTGGGGGAGAAGGCGGTTTTTTTAAACAGAGGGTGTTTTAGGGGTTTTGGAAGCCTGGCATCGTGGGGCCTTTTTTGGGCCAATTTCCCCCCAAATTTAAATTTTCATCATTCGCGGCTTTGACTAGAAAATGTTGGGGGGTGGTTAAACCCCCTTTAAGTTTCTTGCCTCTACTAAATCTTTTAAACGGCAAAGGCGGCATATGACATCGCTGGGGGGAAAATCAGAGGCTTCCCTTCAAAAAAAGGCACGGGCTTGAGAGGTTCCGGGAACCCTTTTTTCGACGGCCCCAAAGCGGGGAGGGGGTGTTTCCGCTGATCGTGGCGGGCGAACACCCCCTCAGGGGTTTTCGGGCACCCGCCCCTCTCCCTTTTTTGAGGGGGGGAAAGCCGTACGACACAACCCCATCGTTTTAACCCCTCGTCCCAGTGATAAGCGCTAAACAAGCAAATTCTGCAAAAAAAAGACCGATTGGGAACCCGAAAGGGTCGAAAAATCATCAACATCAACACAGGGATTTCCCCTCGTCCTGAAATTCGAAATCCTGGAGCTGCGGGCTACAAGCAACAGGAAACTGCAAGGGTTTTTGGGTCGACCCCCCCGGGGCAACAGGAAACTGCAAGGCTTTTCGACCCCCCGGGTTTTTTTTGGGCCGATGCCCCGGCTTCCCCCTCCCCTCTGATGGCATCAGCAAATTGGGGCGTCAACCCAAAAAAAATCCCCCCTCTTTGGCCTATTGATTTTTTGGAAAAAGCCTTTTTTACCACAACCGCTTTTTGGGCCCATAAAAGGGGGTCTTTCAGAAAATTTTTACCCCCACAGTGGGGGAACACGAGTTGACTTTTTGGGCTCCCTTTCGCTTCATTTTGGGAAACGATCGACGAGAGATGAAAACCCTTTGTGGCCCCCGTGCGGGAAAGGAAAAGGGGAGGAAAGGGCTGCGGGAAATTGCGGGTTGCATTAACCACTGAAGAACAGTTTGGCAAACGCTGTTCGTTACGAGATTAAACGGGGCCCCCGGGACCCAGGATGACGGGCCCCTTGGACTTTCCTGAAAAACCGACGATCCACTGGCTTTTTGTGTTTTCGCCAAAACGGGAAAAGGAGCAACCTTCCCCCTCGTACATTTTACCTCCATTTTCTCAAAAACCCCTCTTTGCTCGCTTCCCCACCTGCATTTCGCTCCTTTTTCCCAAAAAATTTAAAAATTTTAAAAAAAGGGTTTAGGGAAAAAGATTTTTTTTACAGTCTTTTAAATTAAAAGGGCGGCAAATCACAGTTTATTTTTTTAAACCCCTCTAATTTCCAAACACCCAAACCTGGGTTTAAAACTAAATTTGGTTTTTTTACAAAATCCCCTGGAAATGGGTCGGGGGAAAAGACCCTTTTTAGAAAAAAAATCAACGTGTTTTTCCCCTTTCGGGTCCCGGGTTTTACAATTTCCCGTAGACTAGGAGAATGTTTAGTTTTTCAAACAAACTATCTTTCAAGTGCACAAACTTCCCCCAAACTAAATTTCACCGAGCGAAATCAAAATTTTCAGAAGTTAAAAACAGATGAAAAAATTGCTTTTTTTTTGCACAAGGGGAAAAAAGAGAACATTTGTTTAAAAATTTTTTTCTATCAGAATTTGACGTAAAACCCGTGGCTTTTTGAATAAAAAAAGGGCCCCGAAACCCGTCCCCAATACAGCTATTTAAAAATTAACGGATAAAAAAACGGTTTTTTTGAAAAAAATTTAAAACCCAACAAACCCTAAAAAAATTTCTGAAACCAAATTTAAGTAGAAGGTGGCTATTTTAAAAAAAATTTTGGGGCAAACCAAAGGCAATACACTATTTAAAAAGTTTAAACGGATAAGAAAATGGAAAGGGTTTTTTTCACCCAAAGAAAAACACCCCCAATTACTACAAAATTCCCCGTATTCAAATTTTAAAATACAAGGGGGGTCTTTGAAAAAAAATGGCCCGCGGGCCCAAATGAAAAAACCTAATTAAATTGTGTACGGGTAATAAAAAAATTTTGGTTTTTTTTTCCCTATGAAATACACCTACATGACAAAAAGTTTTTTTAAACCCAAGAAAGTACAGTGGGTCCCCTTTTAACAAAACCCGGGCCCGCACAAAAGGGGAAAAAAAAAAATTAAATTTAAAACGTTACAAAATAAAAGGTGGTTTTTGCACCTAAGAAAAACACCTTCATTTTCTAAAAAAGGTTTTTTTATATCCTTTGAACAAAAAATGGGCTGCCCAAAGTTTCAAGGGGACCCAATTTTTACCAAAAAATGGCCAAAAAAAAAGTTTAAAAAAAAAACCATTTTAAAAACAGGTTCAAAGCAGACTGGGGTGCACAATATACACCTCCTTTCAAAAGCCCCCCCTGTCTGTCTGTGTTTTGCCTCCCCCCCCCCCCCCCCCCACCCTTTTCCCCCCGCGCTGTACAGGGGCCCAGAGCTTCTTTAAAAGTCTCACCAAAATAATTAAGAATTGGGAAAAAAACCCCCAATCATCTAAGTGCTAATGTTCACAGCCCAAAAGCATAGCGTTTTCGTGAACAAAGAGAACTGTGTCCCCTGTGCTGTATTGAGGAGAAAGCAAAAACAAATTTCCCGCTCTTTTTTAGACACAAATGACACACTGATGGGTTAACAAGAGGGGGTTTTTCTAAATTTTAAAAAGAGTCCCTGTGATTTTTTCCCCCCCAATGACAAAAACCCTACCCCATAACAGTCAAGACGTCGCACACCCAGCTCAAACCCCGCTCAATGCTCTAAGCTTTATTTTGGGTGGCCGCCAAAAAGAAAAGGAAACAAACCCAAAATGGCGTGATAAAAATTCCCCCATCAACAAAAAACCGTGCCGAATTTTAACTTTGGGTTTTTATAAAAAACGCTTTAAAACAAATTTTAGACAAGTTTAAACGAAAAATTCCTGTTTTAAACCCTGAGGCCCTTTTTATTCGACAAAGTCCCAAAACTTGAACCCTTTTTTTACAGGGAAAGCCCAATTTTAAACTTAGTGTTCAAATTTTTTGCTGCAGCAAAAACATATTTCCAAAAACGCAGGCACACTTTGGGTGTGTTTGGGTGTGGGGTTTCCCCCGTACCCAATTTTTTAATTAATTTTTCTCAACGAGGGCAAAAGTGCAAAATGGAAAAAAGCACACAAAAATTTTCAAAAAACGATGAGCAAAAAGAAACAAAAAATGAGAGAGGGGGAAAGCTTAGGATTAGGGAAATTTTTACCCTGTGCCATTTTTGTAGCAATTTTTGGGTACAGTTTTGCAAGTGAATAATCAATTATTGTGTTTGTAGTCAGCAGAACCTTTAAATCAATTTAGGAAAATTAAAGGCATTTGCAGTTAATAAAGCCAGTTTCACTACAGTGCAGTAATGCAACAGGAAAACCTCACTGTGTGAAAGCAGCATTAAACTTTCCCCATAAAAATAAAAAATTCTATTAAATATGTCAAATCAATTTAGTTTACGTGTAGTGCAAAACCCTTTAACATTTCAGCCAAAGGATGAAGCTGCCAAACCCTTCAATCATTTTGGGGGTGCCCAGCCCCCCCCCAGGTCATAACACCAAAAATTTTCATCCCATTTTCCCCCCTTTATGGTTGGGGGCCATCACCGCTTTTTGGTATTCCCGGGACTTATGCAAACTCCCCTTCCCAAAATAAAATGGGTTTTTTTTTACAATGTTGGAGATATTAGAGAAATAAGGGCCCCATGTTTGAAAAAATTTTCTAGGGGCTAAAATTTTTTCTTTGTTGCCCATTAGCAACCAATCAGGGTGCCTCTCTCAATTTCTTCCAAGCAAATATAGGAAATGAGAGGGGCGCACTGGTTTTGGGTTTCTACCTCAAAAATTACGGTAAATCATACTCTCAAAAGAGAATAATTTATTAACTTTTCTTCCCCTCAGCGCACAATACTCACCCAGGGAGAGAAATGGCATGTCAATTCTTCCTGGCGATTATGAGCTGGGGAGAATGAATGTCAGTGAGAGCTGGCCAGCGCATCCCTCTGAAGCTGCGGTTGAATAGCGGCATGTTCAGTATGCGCCGCTTTATGCTGTGCTAATATCATGTGATCATACCCTGAGGGTAACATGAATGAATAGGGCTGTGACAGTTTGTGGCGTGTTTTGAACCAAAAAACCTGTCATAGCCACATCCTATATACGTATAAATAGTCGTACACCTAAACTTGGCACAATTTGTTCCAGACGCAACACTTTTGAAAGCGCCAAAGATGCCAGGGCGTGTCACGCCAGAATTGTACGATGCGGCAAATCTGCCCCAAAGTTTGACACAAAACTGTCATAAAATCCATACCAGTTTCAAAATGGCATGGCTGGAACTATTTTTGGCGTAGAATGGGACACATTTATAAAGTGCTGTGAGACACTTTCATAAATACTGTCAGATCTTACACTATTAACCCCTTACCACCACAGCAAGCTTTGGTCTTCCTGACAGAGCCCAATTTTTGAAATCTGATATGTGACACTTTATGTGACAATAACTTTTTGACACTTTTATATATCCATGTGAGACTGTTTTCTCATGACACATTGTGCTTTAAAGGGGTTTTCTCGCTACAAAGGTAATATCTCTAATGATGGGGACAGTAAAAATAAGCACTTTTGCAATTGGTTTGCATTACCTAAATCATTTGGAATAGCAGATATAAGCTAAACTGTGTGTTTTACACCTAAACTGCAGCAGGTGGTTGGGCCACACCCCCTTTTTCTGTGATTAACTGACTGATATGTAATTCAGTCCTTTGGCACATGCTCCCTGTTAGGACATGCCCCCTGTGCTGTGATTGGCTGCCTGCACTCTGTGCATACTCCCCTCTTAGCTGTGTAAATTGAAAGTGAAACTAGGGGCCTCACCTTTCTATGCAGGCTGTATCTGTATAATAAAGGCTGTGTGAGCGTCTCTCTGTTCATCTCCCAATTCTAAGATGAAGGATCCGGGCAATTACTGAGTCTCTATTTGCTAGATTCACTCTCCTCTCATATAACACAGCCTTATACAGTCTGCTCCCTCCCCCATATAACACAGTCTTATACAGTCTGCTCTACATCCAGACTGATAACAGGGGGTGGTAGGTGGGGGGAGAGGGAGGGAAGCATCTATTTCTCACATTTGTTTAATCAGTTCAGGCTGTATGTATACCTGCTTACACCAATGAAGATGTTCTGCTTACAGCAATGGAGGTGTTCTGCTTAAAGCAATGCAGGTGCTCTGGTTACAAGGAACTTGTGCAGCCTGCATTTCTCACATTTGTTTAATCAGTTCAGGCTGTATTTATAACTGCTTACACCAATGAAGGTGTTCTACTTACAGCAATGCAGGTGGTCTGTTTACAGCAATGCAGGTGCTCTGGTTACAAGGAACTTGTGCAGCCTGGAGTTGACAGCTCTGCAGACCCCCTACTGTGGTTTCCCTGTCTGAAGAGCTGTTAACTGTGACATCCTCTCCCTTCCACTATTCACACAGAATGATGATGTCACAACTCTTCAGTGAGGTGAGACCTACTGTGAGGAGAGACTCGCCCCTGGATTTGAAGCTGTAACAGATAGAAACAGCTCAAGTCTAAGAAAGCATGTAATGAGAAAACCCTTTTAAGATATTAAGAAATTTTGCTCCATACAATCCTTGTTTATTTCTGAAAAATATCAAAATATCATGAAAATTTAGAAAATTTTACCATTTTCAAACTTCAAAAATTTCTGCATGTAAGGCAGATAGTTATTCCACTCAAAATAGTTTATAACTAGCATCTGCCATATGTCTACTGTAGGTTGGCATTTTTAAGTGCCTTTTTAACAACATTAGGGTGCGTAGAAATTTAGTAGTAATTTTTCACATTTTCAAGAAACTTTGTAACATAGATTTTTTTTAGGGACCATTCCAGATTTGATGTGATTTTGTGAGGCCTGTATGTTAGATACTCCCATAAATGACTCCATCTACACCCCTTATAGTATCTAAAACAGCATATGGAAGCTTGTTAATCGATTAAGTATTTCGAAAAACGAAAGCAAATTGGAGGTGAAATTTCAAAATGTTCACTTTTTTTTGCAGATTTTAAATTTATTCTATTAATTTATTTTTCCCAGGAAAACGGTAGATGTGACCAGGTAAATGAAACTCAACATTGATTTCCCAATTCTGCAATTTTTAGAGACATCCCATATGTGGCCCTGGTGCTCTATTTGGCTCAACCACAAACCTCAGAGTTGGAGGAGCAATTACAGGACTTTAGGGTGTTATTTTCAATACTATTTTATTTAGGCACCTTTCCAGGTTTGCAGTCACCCTAAGGTGCTACAACTTAATAATTCCTCCTAAAAAGACCGCATATTGGAAATTACACCCCTTAAGGAATATATCCAGGTGTGCAGTGAGTATATAAAACCCACAGGTGTTTCACAGATTTTTTTTACCATTAGGCGGTTAAAATGAAAAAAGTGCCAAATTATTGCCATGTCGCATTTGCAAAGCCCCCAAGGTACCAGAACAGGTGATACCTTCCATAAGTCCCCCCATTTTGGATTCAGCACCCCTCATGGATCTCATCTAAGGATGTTTTGTGTATTTTGGGTGCGCAGGTGTTCCATAGTTTTTTTAAGTACTGAGCTATAAAAAAGGGGAAAAAAAACATAGTTCCACCATTGTTTTTTTGGCTTCAATTTTACAGCGTTCACTGTGCAGCATAAGTGACATGATAACTTTGCAATGCGGGTCGGTACAATTGCAATGATATAAATTTTATATAATGTTATTTTTACTTTTGCACAATAGAATTTATTTAAAAAAAATTGTTTTTTATGTCTTCATAGTCTGCTAGCCTTAAGTATTTTTTTTTTTTTTATACGGAGCTGAGTATGAGTTTGTTTTTTGCAGAATGAGTTGACATTTTTATTGTTAGCATTATGGGGTGCATGTGATGCTTTGATACTTTTTATTAAGGTTTTTCTAAGGCATTTTGAACAAAATACAGCAATTATGGTAGTAATTTTTATTTTTTTACAGCAGTCACAGTGCGTTATAAATGACATGCTAGCTTTATTTGGCAAGTCGATATGATTACAATAATAACCAATTTGTATATTTTTCATGTTTTACTGATTTTACTTTTATTCAAAAAGGAAATCACGTTTTTGCATCACCATAGACTGATAGCCACAACTTTTTATTTTTCTATGTATGGAACTGTGAAGGGGCTTGTTTTTTGTGGCATGAGTTGACATTTTTTATTGGTATAATTTTTGGGGGATGAAGCTTTTTGATTAGTTTTAAATCCATTTTTTGAAACGCAGGATGAAGAAAATATTACAATCCTAACAGTGTTTATTATTTTTATTTTTAACCGCGCTCACTGTACACTACATGTGACAATTAGTTTTACTCTGTGGGTCAATACGATTTAGGCTATTCCCAATTTAAATAGTTTTTTTTATGTTGAAGGACTTTAAAAAAGTATTTTTATTGTGTAAAATAATATTTATGCATCACAAACTTTTTAATTTTTCCAAATACAGAACTGTGTACGGGCTTTTATTTTGCAGGGTGAACTAACATTTTAATTGGCACCACTTCAGTGTTTATATGAGTTTATGATCCATTTTATGTGCTGCAGGATGAACAAAAATGGCAATTTTTTTGGTTTCACGGCATTCACCACACGGATTAATTAATGTGAAATATTTATAGAGTAGGTCATTACACACGTCAAGATACTAAATATGTGTACTATATTTATTTTTATCTTTTTTGGGGAAATTGGCGTTTGTAAAGGGGAAAAGGGCTGTGTATGTGTTTTTTTTATTTTTCATGTTTGTGTTTTTCTTTTTTTTCTTTTTTTTTTACTTTTTCCCTTTTTTCACTTTTCCACTTCGGGGAATTGTATCAGTGATCTATAGGTAACTGACACAATACAGATCAGTACACAGCATTGTTGGTGTTTACTGGTCTCCATGGTGATCGTCACTCACCATGTCTGGCTATGCCCACAATGCATTGCGGGACATGATGAAATCATAGACAGCCTGGAACTGTTTCTTACAACACTCCCAGGCTATCAGATACTAACACAGCAGCAGCAATTGCCACCTCTACACTGGAAAAGACAGAAGGCACTCACTCCTTTTGTCTGTCCCTTAGCTCTAGCGATGTTTACACATCATGGCAGCTAAGGGGTTAATCACCCGCTGCCAGAGCACACTCCGGCTCCGGGTGATGTGGAATGAGACCAGCAGTAATCTACTACTAGTCCCATGTCTCAATCATGCAAGGCTCGCTTGTGAGCCCACACGATGGGCAGGACGTACCGGTATGTCCTATGTTGGGAAGGGGTTGTCAGCGCCAGATTCATACATGTCACCCTAAGTTACCTAGCAATGGCCTTGGGCTCTTTAAGTATATTGGTAGGCGCAAATCATTGAAAAAAAATAGTAAAGTATAAAAAAAGCTTCACTCAAATAAATATATCACTGCGAGGAAAGTAATGAAGCTAGGATATCCCGGTACAGCCTATGTCGGGAAAGGGTTGTCGGTGCCGGATTCATACATATCGCCCTAAGTTACCGAGCAATAGCCTTAGGCTCTTTAGGTATAGTGGTGGGTGCAAATCAAAAAAGGGGTTTTTCCACGATGTAATGTTGACGTGGGATCCTCCAAAATGGGTGTTCAATCAATTTTCTAAATATATGTGACTACAAAAAGTGAAGCCTCTGAGAGCTACAGCATTGCTCAGTCCCCCGTAGTTTCCTGACAGTTTACATGAGACACGACCAGGACACTGACAGGATCTGATCTGGCCGCGCTTGCGTGTTTGCACTTCTTATCCGATGACAGGGAACATGAAGGAGCTTGCAAGGGACTGGGGAGAAAAGTGCAGTGTATGAGGCTGTCTGCTGTATAGAGAATCCACTAGTTCTAATGTAATTATTTGAGTAAACTTTGCAGACGCTCCCTGCTTCCTGCTCTCTGCTCACCCCCCTCTCGTTCCCTCCTGACTCAGCATGCTTTGTTTATCTTCTCTCCTGAGCAGGTAAGAGGTAAGGAACTCACTTCGTGGCAAAACCTCTTTAATGAAAAAATAGTAAATATAAACAAAAGCTTCACTCAATTAACTTAATAATATTTAATAATAACTTAATAATATTTACCAAGAATATGTCTAATTCTTGAGGAGCAGTTGTCAAATATGCCAATAATTCTCAATGGTATAGATGTGGAGGATCAAGGTTTCGGAATCAATAGTTTATATCAGCATTCAAGATATGTTTATGAGCTACTGAAAGGACATCAATCGGGTAACCCTGAGCTAGGAACTGGTCCCGTAAAATACAGCTGGGAACAGTAGGTGGAGAGGTTGGAACAGTTCCTTCTGATCTTAGTATACTGATAGGGAACAGGATGGAAACTGTCCCACCTCAAAAGATTGTTGGCAACCATAGGTTTACGAAAAATAGATGTTGTTAGTTTGTCTGACTCACTATTTTCTATGGTAAAGTTTAAGAAGTTAATAGAGAGATGTTTAATCTTTTAAGTAAATCTCAGACCCAAAATGTTGATATTAATGAAATCAAGAAACAAGATAAACTCATTCTTTGTCCCCTACCATAGAACCAGCCCATCATCTATAAATCTGCCCCAAAAGATGATATTTGGGAACCACTTTTTGGTTTCTTCATTAAGAACCACAGTATCCTCCCACCAACTCAGGAGCAGATTGGCATACGAGGGAGCGCTAGGTCTCCCCATAGCCATGCCCCTAAGTTGGTGGTAGAACTTTCCATCAATCAAAAAATAATTATGGCACAGTAGGAACTGCATAAGATCCAGAACAAAGGTGTTGTGCTGTGCATATTGTCTTCCCCGAGTCTGATGAAAGAAGTTCAAAGCTTCAAGTCCCTTTTCATGGATAATTGTACTGTACAAGGCCTAGACATCAATAGAAGCCAAAAGTGTGTTACCATCCAAAACGATGTCGCGGATTTTACACAGGAGGTCTGTACTGTCATGTATATACCAGGGTATATACAAATTGTAAACGCCCACATTCTGGGTGATTGAGCCACCCCAGATACTATGGGTCTACCTTTTAGTGTATCAATGCCTTTATGGACTTTGGGAAGTACATAGAAAGTTGGAATTTGAGGACTTTTAATATACATGAATTTAAATACAACTCTAGAAATCAGATGGTGATCAAGTGCTCCAAAAAATAGTGATTCTAATTGCCCCCCAAAATGTTCACTGGGATCATTAGATAGAATGCAGTAAATGTCAGTACTAGAAAGGATGTCCAGGGCCATTTTCTTGTACTTATGATGACTAAGAATTGCAAGGTTACCACCTTTGTCGGCTGGTTTTATAATTAACGATTTATCCTTCTCTAATTTGAGAAGAGCTTTTAAATCATCAGGAAATAAATTAGTATTACTCACAGTGGTAGGGAGTTTCCTGATTTCATCAATAGTTGTCCCAAGAAAGACATCTGGAAAGCTGCTCTCCATGAGGGGAGGAGATCTACGGCTCACTGGTTTAAGATCTGTAAAGGGACCAAAACCTGCCCCAAATTCATTTTCATCTTGAAGACCTACCAATGTCCTAATACCTGCCAAATCATCCTTTACAACAGCAAGGGAAACATATTGTTCAAGATCCAGGTTCTTAAAAAACTTTTTCCATCTAAGTTTACGGATAAGCAAATGGACAAGGGCCTTTTCTGTTAATTCTTTCAATTTGGTAGAGGAAGCTTCAAAAGACTTATTTTCTTATAATAATAGGAGATTCATAAAATGTAGTAAACTATTAATTGCTTCCTCTTCCCATGCAGTAAGAAATTCCTAGGATTATAACCTATTCATTGCTATATGCTACATGCTATTCTATAAACTTTTTTTTATGTTCAGCCTATTGTGGGGGTTTAATTCAGTGGTAGCACAAACACAATGTCCTCGGTGTTCGTTTTTCAAGAATTGTGTTCTTTATTTAGCCACAGATCAAACAGAAAAACAAAACCAACATATGGAGCTTAACTTCAGCCCAAACAAATGAAAGTACACAGTCCGTGTGGATAACTCACAGTCTCTTTGATCAGCAATTGCTCCTGGGTTCGATCCCCACCCAGATCAGGGAAATGTGGCAAACGGTAGACCGTATGCTGGAGCCCAGACTTTCCACTTCACACAGTCAGACAAATTCTCTGACTGGATACCAGATTCCGTAAACTTCCTGCCTTAAGTAGGCCTGGCAAAACATGGCCTGGATACATGGGAGCAGTCCTCCCACCCAACTCTTCGACTGCTTCTGTAAAAGCCTGGCCCAGACCGACTGTCAGCAGTTATACTACTGAAACCACCAATGTCAGTAACATAACAATACTGATGAAAAAAACTACCAGCCTTACTTCACCGGGACTAAAAGCCTCAGTGACACGTATTGGCCATCCAAAACGGCACCTTGTGCCTTTTCACACTATCTATAGCCTATACACATGCTTGGTACATTACTAATTTGCCAAAGTTCTGTAATGCACAAACACACAGGCAAGGCACATCGAACTGTAGACAACATTTATGAACACACAAAAAACACTTTCAGAAATTCAGGCGCATTATACACTGTGCACAATGCAATTTAATGCACCTATTTGCATAAATGTGTGTTGTTACTGCAATAGTACTGCATCATGTGAATACACTCTAAATCACATTTGTATCTTGAATATAAGTAGTTTCTCCTATGTGTACCGCCTGGTATCATGTGCATTTTATCTCTTCAGTTGAGTTTTAGGGCCACATGTATGAAACTGTTTAGGTTTAAAATTCACTTTGTTGCCCATAGCAATCAATCAGAGCGCCCCTTTAATTTTCCAGAGCGCTATATGAAGTGAAAGGGGCACTCTGATGGGTTGCTATGGGCAACAAAGTGAATTTTAGACCTAGACACTTTTCATAGATCTTGCCCTTTGTCTCCATTCATGGTTGGTAAGAATAGAATTTGCCATTCTTATTTGTCACACCATTGTTCTGTGATTGGTTAGGGATAGTATAAAAGTTTTGAATTTGTCGTCCATCAGCATTCCCAAGATGTATTGGGAGCTATGTGTATTGGGGTCTGCATAACTTGTTGCCTTTATAATTTTATATCTCTTATGCATATAGTATTTGATTATTTTTTGGTATTACGGGCAGTGCTAATATGTGAAATATATAATTTGTTATACATGTTTTGTTTGTATTTTAATGTGTTTCAATAAAAATTATTTTATACTTAGGGCACACAGTGCATTTTTTAAAATGTGTTTTTGTGCAGGAAGGCAAAAATCTCGTTTTACCGCGATTTTTCATGCGTTTTTTCTGCAGCAATGTACAGCATTAATGCTGTGCCTTCCTGCACAAAAACACATTAAAAACCGCATAAAAAATGCACTGTGTGAAAGCACCCTTACAGTATATGCTGTATATTTTCTTGCTATGTACACACAGTTATGTATTCTTTGTAGACCTCATTTAATTTTGTAGATAGATATCTTACTTTTATAATACATAGCAATATATTGGTGTCAAGCATCTACATGCCTTGGGCACTACTGACTTTGGCATCTTGGGGCTAAACCTCTGGTATCAGAGATAGCTCTGATTCTTTCCTTTGCACCAGGAGCCTGAATGCACTTTACAACTGGCTACCTATATTGATAGTGTGGGCACAGCTTCTGAGCCTGCACCATCTAAGCATCATAAATGCAAAATAGGAGCAAGAAAGCATTGCTGCTTGTGCTGCAGTTTTGTCTTGTAAAGAAAAGTGCTGTTCAGAAAGAATCCAAAGATCTAAAGCACAAGCTGAACACAGAGCCTTGGTTCTGGTAAACAAAGGCCAAGTAAGGTCAGGGGTGACTTATTTCTTAACTTAATTGGTACAAAAGCAGGGTTCTTGCAGCATGTCTTAGAGCTCTACACTTTTACCCTAAAACATATTTGACTATTGTATTTTCCATGAAGCATTGCATGGCCTAAGTCTCCATGTACCTTAACAATGATTTCCTCACGGATACACCTTACCTCTCAAGACACAGGTTAAAGATTGTCAGGTGCTGGAGTTAGAACCACAGGGTCCCAGGTCTTCACCCTTAAACTGCTTATAAAAAGGATCAGGTATTTGCTGCAGGGAACTCCCAGATTGCCTCCCCTGACGTGGTTGCCCACAGTAACAGCTGATAAACAGGCACAATACTGGAGGAGATTACATAACTGGGTCACAAACAGAGTGTATGAGCAGGCGGAGTTCACTCAAAGTCGGATCAAGGGCAGGTAGCAGACTTGTAGCAAGATTGTAGGGAAGAAGCCAAAGGTTAGATACCAAGATTCTGAACTAGGACTGCCAACCACACACTTTAAATCATACTACTAATCTGGCAAAGGGGAAGAAGCTCTTAAATAGGGTGTGATGACCGGTCATAGTTTGGGAAAGCAGGGTGGTGCAAGCTTGCCCTTTAGATCCTGGAGAGTGAGCTTGGGTGTGTGCAAGTGACACCACACAGAGACAAGCACAAAGGAATGGGCAGTCTAGCGAATAGAACCCTGCTCTACACTGAGGAAGGAAAGACAAACAAAAATAACATTTTTCAAGGCTCTTTGCAAAGTGGAAACAGGCCTCTGATGGTATCTGTCATATTATTTTTTCTACCACTCAGCATAAAGACTTTCTAACAGTTTGCTTATCCCATTATGATGAAAAGACTTTAGATATGGTCCACTGGTGCTATCTTTCATGAATATTACATAAAAAGGGTTAACTGGCATTCATCCTTTCAGTCATTAGTTCACCATCAGCTAGACGTGAGGGGAAGTTCCCACCATGCACTTTGATGGCATGTCAACAGGATATGCCATCAAATTGTGAAAGGTGCGGGTTCCACTTTGTATAGGTGGGACCCACATCTATCTTGGAAATGGGCCTCTGAAATGGGCAGAAAATTGTGATTCTCCATCCTGTTCTATGGGAGTTCTAAGTACAGCCGAACACATCACAAGCAGTCTTTGGTAACATGGTCTTATATTTTTTTTTTTAGCTTTTGATAACATCCTTTCAATTAAACATTTATCAATAGACTTACTTAGAGTGGCAATTCATGTACCAGTCTAAGGGCCACATGTAGAAAACTGTCTGGGTCAAAAAATTATTTTTGTTGCCCTAGCAACCAAGTCCCGCTTTCATTTACATAGTGCTCTGGAAGAATGAAAGTGGCACTCTATTTGTTTGGGAAACAAAGGAAATTTTAGACCTAGAGAGTTTTCATACATGTGGCCCTAATTTCTAAGAACACTGGAAGAAGATGCAACAACTTTATTATGCTGTGCATTGCACTTAATAATTAAAGGGTTTCCATAAAAAAAGGGTTTACTGAAAGGGTTTAGCCTCTCAGTGCTGACCAGATGCATGATTATGAGGAGGGTGGTGCTTGTGACCCCCCTTCATATCTATGAGAGTTCCCGAATATAGCTGAGGGCACACACTTGGCTATACTCGGAACTCTCAGAATTCTGGTGAAAACTGCTGAAAATTGGAAAAAGGTTAAGGGGGATGTGCACGTGGAAAATGCGGGTGTAATTACGCCCTGCAATTTCGAGGACTTCAGGAGCCGCGCTGACCGGCTGAGCCCCGGGGGTGGGGGGGCCCGCAACCCCTCCCCATAGACATTCTTACTACGGCCGTATTCGCCCCTATAATTGACATTCACTTATCTCCCCCCCCGGGCGTATTTTTTACGGGGAGAGGAGGGTACCTAGTTCCTATGAGAATGTGGATTACCGTAATGACTGGGCGTACTCGGCCGATTTATGCAGTACACCGTGAAATACAGGCCGAAATACGTCCCAATTTAAGCTGTTTGAACATAGCCTAACATTTATTAACAATAACAAAATCATCAACGTGCCATAACCTTGAAGATACAAATTTTAGCTATTGGCAGATGATTCATCTTTTGGCCATGTTTTCGAAGGAGATTTTTAGTCAGTATTTTACATCTGATTTGTAAGGTTAAGCAAGGAATGGAACATAAACAGAGAAAATTAATATTAGGAAGATTTTCAACTTTTTCAGCTCCTGTTGTAATGTCTTCATCTTTCAGTGCTTTCAAAAGGGGGCATATATAATTTGTTTGAACTGCATAGAATGTGAATCAGCAGGCTTAACATTGGCATGCCTTTCTTCATGTCAAAGGGGTATTGCTATCGAATAAAATGGTGGCATATTATTTTGAGATTGGTGAAGGTTCGACCTGGGACTTCCACTGATTCTGATTCCTGAAGAGACCAAAAGGGATGTTCTCTTTGGGCCCGGAAGGTGGGTTTTCCCCATCGGAATTTCAAGTAAAATTAGGCCATACACAGTTCCATGCACAGCTAGTGCTGGGGTTTGCTTGAAGGGGAAAAATTTTTAAGTGGTTTTCAGGCAAACCTGCACTATTACTGTTAATCCACAAAAGGTTGGGGCTCAGGTCAGGCCCACTGATCTGTTTAGTATATCATTTTGACATGCCACCTATATCTAAGATAGTTATACTTTTTTAGGTTTTCAGTACTGTTTTTTTCTTTTGCCTTGCTGAGGACAATTTAAATAATAAGCATAATAAAAATAAAAACTAATACAACTTTGACATAATAAGAAATATATTAGATTATGTATGGAATAAGACTATTCCCCATACCATTATAATCAGTTCTAGAAGCATTGCTGTCTTCAATATAGTATAGAAAAATTATTATAAAGTATTTTTACTTCATGCTCTTTTTTTCATAGAAAAAGCAACAATATGGGTAAATGGCCCGCTAAGCATGCAAATCTCCCCCACAGGAAATCTTGTAATCCCTATTCTTATGTGTTGTACAGATAAAATGTGCAGGTTTGATAAATGCTGCCTGCCTGTGAGTAAATTAGGTGTTTTAGTATCCATGCTGACTTTGAATGAAATAGATGTCTGAAGCTTTCACACATCCATTTATCAGAAAAATCTCACAGCAATGACAGAAGGTAAAACTTCCTTCTGGCTTCTAAAATCCTGTTCTGAAACACTGAATGTTATGTGGCACATTCGACATACTGTATACACTCTTACAGAGTTTATTTAATGCAGAAACTACAGTCAGTTTATTATGTAACTAAGAAATATACATGTTATCACAATGATTTTTATGGCTAGAGTTGTCCAATTGAGCAAGCTCATATAATTTCTGGGAGAACAAACATCCATATGATGAAGTAATAGTGAGGATCATTGTTGCATTACATAACCACAAGGATTGTCACTGTCAGAGAGCAAAAACCCAACAATGAAAGCACTGCAGTGGTTCTTCTACTAGACCTCAGTATGTGTTACCATTTTCACTATCATTATTTACTTTGCTGTTGTTCTACAACTTCCTTCAATTAAGATAGTATTCTCGTTAGCCATGGCATTTGCTTTAGAACTAGACCATGCCGTAATGTAGAGGATAACCAAATCCCCTCTTCACATTAAATCTTTTTTTCATAATATGTCAAGTTGGTCATAAAGGGAGAAATTACCTAAAAAAAAGGGTAAAAAGACAAATCATCAATGGAAAAAAAAAATCGCCATTAAAATGAACGCAGAATTCTAACATATAACAAATTTCTGTTATCCACAGATGGATGTTATTTAATCATTTTAACTTATTATTCTGCAAATCTTATGACCAAGTAATTACTGTAAACAACACGGCATGCAAGAGTGTAAATATCATTAATCCGGACCCATAGCAAAATGAGATGGGACCCCAACATCTTATGACTAGAGATGGGCGAATTGATTCTAACGAAGTGGAATTCGTTTAGAATTTCAGGAAAACTTTGGTTCGGAACGAAGTCGAACTTTGGGGTACTTTGCGTGAACGAAGTCTGCTTTTGATTGATAAAATGTCTGCGAGCACATGGCGTTACATGGGGCAAAGAACTCTGGGAGGAAGAAGGGCATAGCCTGCATGACATTGCAGGAAGGAAGCCAATCAGAGACCGGCGGGATTCTGTGACGTCAAACGCACGATATAAGTTCGGGCGCGACGCTGGGAGCTCATACCGCTCTCACTGTACTGATTAGAGAAGGTGCTGCCGCAGCTGCTTATGATAGCTGATACTAAAGAACTCATTTTTATACAGCGATTTTTGGGGGGTGTCACAGCTTGTCTCAGAGACTGCTTCTCTTAACGTTCTATTTCTGATTTTGTGGGGTATTGGATCTGAAATCCAGTGTGCGTCCAGTGCAGCTGCATATACATTTTAATGCTATCTGCTCACAGCACATTGAATATCCAAGGGTGATCTAAGCCTGTTCCTGTTGCATCCATTTAAAGAAAAAGCGTTTTTACAATACAAATACCACTTCATTTTTGGCTGCTCAATTCTTTGTGCAATTTACATCCAGGGGTTAATTAAGCGTTTTTCAGCTGTTGTGGTGACTGAAATAAACCGTCTTTTTCACCGCCAAAAAAGACATTTTGCCTGTAGCATAATTCACAACCGAAGGTTAATTACAAATTGTTCTCTTGTTTGGTACCGTTAAATGCACACCATTTTATCACGCTACAAAGCTGGTAGTTTTTGGCTGCTCAATTCTTTTGCGCAATTTACATCCAGGGGTTAATTAAGCGTTGTTCTGCTGTTGTGGTGACTAAAATAAACCGTCTTTTTCACCGCCAAAAAATACATTTTTCCTGTAGCATAATTCACAACCGAAGGTTAATTACAAGTTTTTCTCTTGCTGTGTACCGTAAAATACACGCCATTGTAACACGCTACAAAGCTGGTAGTTTTTGGCTGCTCAATTCTTTTGCGCAATTTACATCCAAGGGTTAACTAAGTATTTTTCTGCAGTTGTACTTAGTAAAAGAAACGTTCTTTTTCACCGCCAAAGATGCAATTTTGCCTGTAGCATAAATCATATCCGATGGTTAATTAAGCCTGTTTGTGCTTTTACATTCAGTAAAATACACAGTGTTTTTAAACGACACATACAAGTAAAGAGGGCGTCAGCTTGCGCGTCAGGCAGCAGCATAGCCAGCAAGTGGGTTGTGGGGCCGTGAGTCAGCAGGATAGCAGCAGTGTGAGGTCGGGAGCCAAGCGGCCACGGGGTAAAAAACCCGCTTCGCAGGTCCAAGAAAGTAGCGGCACAGGGGCTCAGCGAGGCAGCGGCGGCAGTAGTCACTCAGTTGGCGGTAAAATCCGATACTCGGCGGTGTGGCAGTTCTTTGCTAAGACACCGGAGGAGCCGAATATGGGTATATGTAGAATCTGTAGGCAGAAAGTGAAGCGTGGCCAGGTTGTTAACGTTGGCACCACGGCCCTGCGTCAACACATGCAGTGTCACCATCCGGTGGCTTGGGAGAAACATGGCTCAGATGTGGTGGTCCATCCTGCCGCCGCAGCAACAGCAGCAGCAGCAGCGCCCAGTGGCACGCATGCCATTGCAGCCAGTCAAGGCTCCACCACCTCTGCAGAAGGGAGCTGTTTCTCTTTGACATCATCTCCCGGTCCAGATGCTCCTGCTCCTCGCTACTCATGGCGCCAGCAGTCGTTCAGCGAGGCGATTGCAAAGAGACAACAATATGCGTCCAACCTCCCAAGGTGCAGGGGCTGAAACCCTGCTCCTGTCCGTTGTTGTACTGCATCCCTCCCTTTCCAAATGGTGACCTGCCCTTTAGAGAACTAATGGCTTTTGCTGGCCAGATGGAGATTAAAATCCGTAATTTCTTTTTCCAAAAAGCAGTACCAACTTCATAAATAATTTGAACAGAAGGTGGGCCAGTCCTTGAGCTTATCGGTTTTTGTTCCCAAGGGTACGGGAGCGGGGGGACGGGGGAGCTGCAACACGGTCAGGGGGATACATGTCCTTTACGCCACGGGTGAAGTGTTCCTCCCCCAAAACCAACAACTTTTTACAGGAGACCCACTTTCCCTCCACGTTTTTCAAATGCGGCTCCTGCACCAATGTCCCCTACGCCTCCCCACCACCACCACCATCTCAGCCTCCACAAGTACTGCCCATCAACCCCCAATGTGTAGGGCACAGCAGTGTTTACACTTTTTTCCCCTGGGTTTTCCTCAGCGAAAAGTCACACAGGGAGGATTGCCCGCTCAGGGAGCAAAAAAATCGTGTGGGCTTTCTCCGGCCAACTGCAAATCGGAACCCTGGTGACCGACAATGGGAGGAACATGGTGTCCGCGCGGGCACAGAGAGGGATGTTCCATGAGCCCTGCATGGCGCATGTGTTCAATTCTGGTTGTGAAAAGGTTCCTGATAGTCTTCCACCGATCTTCAGAAAGATTCTGAAAATGGCCAGGAAACTGTGCATGCACTTCTTCCATTCCTACAAAGCCAGGAACAAAACCCTCCTCGATTTTGCAGGGACAGAACGGCCTCCCCCAACACACTCTGTTTAATGCGATGTTTCCACCCGTTTGGAATTCCAGCCTGCACTGTTTGGACCCGGACTGTATGAACAGAGGAAGGCCATTAACAATTTTTTGATGACCCAGGCGGACAGGAGTATTCCCTTGTGTAACTTTGATGTCAGCCAGTGCGAGCTCATCGTGACACCTGCGTTTGTTGAGGCCATTCGAGAGGCCACGTTTATTTGTCAGTCGCCAGGACTACGGATGAATAACGTCATTCCAGGGGCCTTCATGTCCTGGAAACAGATGCTAAAAAATTTCTGCCCTGGGCAGGGGACTGGAACGTGGCGACTACATCTCGCGGCCCATGAGTCCGGTGGGGACTGAAATTGGAGGAGGAAGGAGAGGACATTGAGCAGAAAGCATTATCTGGTGAAAATGGCCCGCAGCATGCTGATTTGGCCTGCAGTGACAACCGAATAGTCAGATCCGCAAGGGATGACTTCTGGCCTCCCCCTATTGAACCCTCGCTACCGGTCCAAATTGCGGAGCCTTTTTCCAAGTGCTGAGAGGGAGGACAAACTCAAATATATAGGGAAATCCTCCGTAGCCCAGTTGCCTATGTGCGGAAATTGTCCCTCCTCTGACAGGTCTACCGGGGGGTTCTTCACGCTCACGTACTACGCCGCAGCGCTGGGAATTTGGACATACACTCCATAAGCAGCAACCTTAGTCTGGAGTCACTGATGAGCAGCTTCCCTTTACCCGCCAAAGTGGGGAGGGCAGTCGCCCAGCAGCAGCAGCAGACCTTAAAGCAGACCCTGAACCAACAGGGGGTGGCCTATTTGGGACAGCACTCTGCCACCCCAGTTAGAAAAATCTGCTGGACTACTGGGCAGCCAAACTGGATGTGGGGGCCGCAACTTGCCAAGTTTGCAGTGGAGAAGTTTGTCTTGCCCGGCCAGAAAGTGGTGGCATCAGGTGGTTTTCAGTGGGCGGGGGCCATCGTTACCCCAAGGAGAACCCGCTTGTCCACGGGAAATGTGAACGACTGACCTTTGTCAAGATGAATCAGGCGTGGATCGGCCAGGGTTTCCACACACCAAATGCCTTAGGCTCAGACTACATCAGCCATGACGCCTCACCCAAACTGTAAAATTAGTCTGGATTCAAACTACCTGCCTCAGCCACTATTTTGATGCCGCCACCCGCCTGATGCCACATATCTGCTGACAATTTCCCATCTGCCCCCCATCCATCTTTACTGGTATTTGGGCCCCCCACCTCCCACCTGTCAAATTTTGCCACTCTATTACCTCATCGCTGCTACTGTTGCTGGTGCAGTGACATCCCACACGGTGTCATTGTGCCACTCTGTGGCCACTCCATTTTTGCCACCTCCAAATGTCATTTTGCCACTGTCTGACCTCATGCTGCTGCTGTTGGAGCTGCTTGCCTACCTACACACGTGTCATTGTGCCACTCTGTGGCCTACTCCTGTTTTTTGCCACCTCCAAATGTCATTGTGCCACTGTCTGACCTCATGCTCTTTCTGCCGGGTGCCCTCCACACTTGGGGTCATTGTGCTATCTTCCCACCTCATGGGCTGCTGCCTTGACCTCCACTCTCTGCATTGTGCCACTCTGCCACACGTTTTGCCACCTCAGAATGTCATATTTTGCCACCTCTGAACCCCATGCAGCCTTGCTTCCTTGACCTCCACACGTTGTCATTGTGCCCTCGTTGGCCTACTCCTGTTTTTGCCACCTCCAGAATGTCATTGTGCCACTCCCTGACCTCATGCTGTTGCTCCTGCCGCCGTCACCTCCACACTGTGTCATTGTGCCACTGCCTGACCTCATGCTGCTGCTGCCATTACCTCCACACTGTGTCATTGTGCCACTCTGGGGCCTACTACTGTTTTTGCCACCTCCAGAATGTCAAAAGTGTCACTGCTCTGACCTCATTGCTGCTGCTGCTTGCCGCTGTCACCTTCCACACTCACTAATGTTGCCAACCTGAGCTCTCACTTGTTTTTTTCCAGCTTTCGCTGGCATGACTTTATCAGGGTACATTCCCAAATTTAGTTTTTTGGCATTTTGCCCTCTTAAGTGCCCAGGGAATTTTATAGTGAAGCGATTCTAAAGCGGGAGCAGTCATATGCGTGTCATACTAAAACACAACATTGAATTAAAGCCCAAACAAACTCCTCTGCATTTTTAAACATGGCAACAACATTTTTTTCAGGCCACCCGCAGGCCCCCTGTGCACCTGGAAATTGCTGAATTTTTTTTTCGGGGGAATTTTTGTCACGAAGAAATTTTTGGGGCCAACTAATTTTTTGGGGCGGGGGAAAATTTTTTCGAAAGTTTACCGAACCGAATTTTTGAAAATTCCCATCCTCTACTTATGGGCATAAATGGGAAAAATTTTTGTAAGGGGAAAGGTTTAGGATACAGGCACCCTATGTTTAGAGGGAAACCCCCCCAGTATTTCAAATATAAAAGCTAAACCCAAATTTTTTTTTCTTTCCCAAAATAGATTTCACTGTTCTCACAACCGGGGTTTTCCCTCTCAACTTTATCCTCAAATTAAATTTTTTAAAATTAAAAGTTACCCCCCTTTAACATGGGGCCCCTTCCCCCTTTTGGGGAATTTTAAAAGCTTTTGTCCTATTGCAAAATTTACAAATTTATTGTAAAGATATTCTCATCGTGAACTATTACTTATTTTTTTTATTGGGCCCCGACTTTTTACTTAAAGAAAAATTTCCATTTTTTGTAAAACAGTAGGGAAAAGTACAGCTAAATTTGTGAAATACATAGTTTTTGGGGAAACTTAAAAAAATCTATTTCCAAAAGACAAATACTTAAATTTTTGTTTAAAAAAAATTTTCAATTTATTTAAAACTAATAAAATAAAAAAAGACTTGTGCATCTGGACTTTCTTAACAAAAAATGTGTATTTATGGTGTAAATGCAAGGATAATAAACAAAAGCAATTGTTTTTCCAAAATTTTTCCGTATATAAGGATCTATTCACCAAAACCCCTTTTTTTTGGGCCGTCCCCAAGGTTTTTCCTGTCGATTTTCAAAGGTTTGCAAAAACCAAACTAAAAAAAAATCCAAAATTGTCCACATTTGACTTTAATTTGAAAATCCATTCTGTTTTCTACAATGAATGGTTTTAAAAGCTGCTGGGCATTTCTGGAAAAACTTTGGGGAAAAAGCACAAAACTTCCACCTGATGTTTGGGGGAGAAATGTGCAATTCAATGGTTTTTTGTGGGAAAAGGGGGAAAAATTTGTTAAACCGAGGACAAAAAACATTCCCCCGGAAAAAACCAACCCAAAAAAATGGGCAAAAACCGGACGTATTCTAAAAAAAAATCCACCTGGGGATTTTTTTTATATGCCGGGTTTGGGGTGAACCCCCCCTGATAACTAAAGCCGAAGGGTTAAAATTTAAACCCGTAGTTTGCTTAAACCCCTGGCAGTAAAAATTTTCCCTTTTTACAAACCCTGTTTATGAGCCAAAGGCAAAAAACTAATTTTTCCAATTTTTTTTTTTAAAAAAAAACAAAATTTCCAAATTTAAAAGGGTCTATTCCAACCATGGTTAAAGAGGTATAAACTAAGAAAAACATTTAACCAATAGGGTTTTTTTTGTCTTTTAAAATAAAAATAAAAATTTTTTCCCTTTTAAATTTTTTTCAGCTTTTTCCTGAAAAATTTTTTCCAACCCGCTTTTTAAGGACAGTAAAAAAAAAAACACTTTTTAAAGCAAAAAAAGGGTATAAGTTAAAAACAACCCTGTTTTAACATTAAAAGTGAAAAACAACCAGACAACCCTCGTATTAAAAAAAAATGAATGAGGTAAAAAAACTGTTGGGCTATTGATCCCAACCGCAATTCAAATCTTTTCTGGGTTTGGCTTCAATTTCGGCTTTTCGGGTTTCTGTTTAAAAACCCCCTAAAGGGGACTGAACAGCTTCTCTACTGTTATTGTTCCATCATTCGCCACGTTTTTTATGCTGATTCTGTATAATGGGGGCACTGGCCCTTTTTGCTTAAAAAAAGGGCCCAGTGTGGTAAAACTAGTCCGGCAAGGCCTGCACTGTTTTTTCTTTTGCTATGTAAAGGTGCAAACCCTCCTTATCCCCATTGCAATCTTTTTTGGGGTTGTTCCTCCCCTTGAGTTTTTTTGTGATTTTTTAAAAATTTCCCTTTTTTTCCAGACTTCAGCCCCAACCCTTTTACTACATTTAAAAACTTAAAAAAAAAACCCACCTGCTCTGACCTGGGCTCTGCTTGACAACACTCCTAGATTGGGGGTTTCCTTTTTGGGACCCTCAATCTGCATGCCCTGCTCCACAATTGGGCCCCCTTGTGGGTATGACTGGGAGTTTTTTTCCCACAGGATTTTCCCCCTTCGTTTGGGCCCCAAAGGGTTTTAACAAAGTAAAAACAAAAAAAGAATATGGGAAACCAAAGTCCAATTCTGGTAAAAAAAATTTACCCCCTTTTTTCGAGGAGATTAAAAAAAAGTAAACAAAAAAATGTATTTCAGCAAAAACATTTTTATTAAAAGACTGTTGGGAAATCTTTTCCTAAAATAACCCTTTGAAAAAAAATCAACCTGATTTTGGGAAAAATCACTTAGAAACCTACCTTTTTAAAAAAACTTTGGTAACGGCAAAGGTACATAGCTAACCCTACAAAAGGGGTCCAAGAAAATTTCAATTTTCTGTCTATGGTAGAAAGTAATAGGAAAACTAACATGGCATCTGTGTATGCCTTCAATGGGCTTCCGGGTGCAATGGCAACAACTCAGCATCCCACAAACTCATCGTGGTGGATGATCGGGGGGAGGAACGATTCACAGCAGCATTCCTCATTCATTGAGACACCACACTCACGATCATCATGGCGTCTAAATGGTAAAACAGCAAAGACTGGAGCTACAATCTCTGCTGTTAGTGTCGTGTGCCATCTGTAACTAACAGTCTGTAACCACCTCATATGGAACAGGCTCAGCGAGTGTGCTTTCCCCATACTTCCTTAGTGTTGCCATGATGTAATGGTACATCTCAGGGTGCTAAGAAGTGAAGTCTCTTTTTGCATACAGAAATTAATAGAATGTGCAGTCTGTATATAAATCTAATACGCAAGACACAGCATTAATTTGTAAATTACAAATTAATTTCACACACCATGGGTATCTCCTATGTTCTCATAGCGTATTGTGGGTGTATTTTGTTGCGTACTGTACGCACTGCTAAATGCTTGTACACCTGTTGCTTCAGAAGTTACTGTACTTCTGAATTGCTCCCATTGCTCTTGTGCGCCGAGGAAAATGGCAGGTATTCATTGCACTGAATCAGAGCTATGAATTACCATATTTGCGAGGCGTGATTCAGGCGCATTGCAGCACAATTACACACTGAATTATGTCCCACAAATGCGCCCTGTGAACATAACCTTTGAGTCATTTAAATGGATCGCTAAAGACACTAATAACAGAAATGATGACAAACTAGTCAATGTTTATCTTGCAAACATTATAGTAGCTGTATCACAAAACGTATAAAAATGTGTTGTAGCAGTTATTTCAAAATAAACTGGATTTATATATTGGAGATATTTCACTATTTATCCAATTAAAATTTCACTTAAAAAACATAGGGCCTCATGTTTGAAAACTGCCTTGATGTGAGACTTTCTTTCTTGCCCAAAGCAACCAATCAGAGCTCCCTTTTCATTTCATGCAGTGCTCTGAAAAAGATGAAAGGGAAACTCTGATTGTATGCCATGGGCAACAAAGAATGTCTTAGACCTAGACAGTTTTCATACATGTCCCCTATATTGCTCAAAAAGTAAAATATTTTTCAGTACTCCTGGTTTAGTGCAATATGACAAGTATATACATAATCAGTATAGATACCTAACAGTTACCAAAGAAGTATCATTTATTTCATCCTGTTTTTACTTTACTCCATTTCAACCTCTTTCCTTTTGGCTTACTACTGATTCTCCTACTTCGGTAAACAATATTTTTGAAAATTCTCAATTCTGTTCACAACCATCTTCAGTGTCCGACCGAGAGAAAAGAAATGTGATAAACAAGTACAGATTGAAGGATTGTTCACAAGCTCCATCAATCCACTCACTTGCTTCAAAGATCAGACCATGCCCTTAGGCTGTGTAAGACAACTTACTAAAATAATTGTTTCAGCCTCACTTAGTCTTTTGCACAATTCAATGTATGGCAAAGCAGATAGTAAGGGCTATATGAAAAGTTATCAAGCTGTGTGTTTGCTGAGTTAATCTAAGAGATGTGATCTGTATGGTTCCTCTTAAATCACCAGACAGGTTGAATAAAGGCATTGCCGAGTGTTGATTTTTCTTTTGTTTACTATGATTAAGCAAAGATTTATGCCTATGACCAAATAAATGCATGTACAGTTCACAAATATAAGGGATCCCCTCTGTATTTTCTCTAAAATAAACATCATGGGAATATATCTGTATAGGTATATGAAACCTATCTATAAACCAGTAACACAATCATACCAATAATATATAAATGTTAGCAATACATATATTCAAAAAAATTGCAAAATAGTACCAACCAGATAGGTAAAACATAGTAAAGTTTATTGGTAAATAATTTAAAATTGAATAAGGATAATCAAATAGAAAAAAATTATGCTAACAATCAACACCAAAATAAGAAAAACATGTTATAGTTCCAGAGAATGCCAAAACATGAATACATAATTTTATACATGATAACTAGAGATGGGCGAATTTCTCAAAAATTCGATTCTGTCACTTCGCCGATTTTTCCGTCAAAATTTGTTTCGGTCCGAATTACTTTGGGACGAATCACGTTAGAAAACAGCTATTTCCAGGAAGCACAGAGCCTGCATGGTGCTGTAGAATTTTGTGCCATGCTTAAATATGCAGAGGGAGCTTGGTTTGGTCTTCATACAGTGTTGTGTTTTAGTATGACACGCACATGACTGCCGCCGCTCTTAGAATCGCTTCCTATA
>JAODAL010050053.1:0-27717 GCA_025379985.1 Phyllomedusa bahiana
GGTAAAGGTGGTGCCTGAGCCAGACTGTGGTTTTTGGCTCTCCCCTCCCCTGAAGTATGCCCTCAGAAAAGGGGCCAGCCCGGGGAAAAGGGTGGTGCCTGAGCAAGATTTGTATTGCTCTACACTGCCCTGTATGTATGACCTGCAGGGGAAACAGACCAGGTAAAGGTGGTGCCTGAGCCAGATTGTGGTATTGGCTCTACACTGCCTGTATGTATGAATTGCAGAAGAACAGACCAGGTAAAGGTGGTGCCTGAGCCAGACTTGTGGTATTGGCTCTACACTGCCCTGTATGACCTGCTGAAGAATAGCCAGACCAGGGTAAAGGTGGTGCCTGAGCCAGACTTGTGGTTTATTGTCTACACTGCCCTGTATGTATGACTGCAGAAGAACAGAACCAGGGTAAAGGTTGGTGCCTGAGCCAGACTTGTGTATTGGCTCTACACTGCCCTGTATGATGACCTGCAGAAGATCGCCAGCCAGGGTAAAGGTGGTGCCTGAGCCAGACTTGGGGTATTGGCTCTACACTGCCCGGTATGTTTGACCTGCAGAAGAACACCCAAACCCAGGTTAAAGGTGGTGCCTGAGCCAGACTTGTGGTTTTGGGACTCAAACACTGCCTGTATGTATGACCTGCAGAGGAACAGACCAGGGTAAAGGTGGTGCCTGAGCCAGACTTGTAGTATTGGCTCTACAGTGCGTCTGTATGTATGAACGGCAGTAGAACATGGTCATACAATGTGGCGCAGTCTATACTACCTAAAAGTGATTCAGAGCTGGTCTATCAGCGCCAGAATTCATACATGTCAGCCGCAATATGGACAGGGAGCAATCTCTTTATATTCTTGCTGTTGAATAGAACAGTGCTATAAATAAAGTATCTTAATTTGAGCTTCCTAGATTAGATTTTGGCCCCACACTTTAAAGACCTCTCCTCCACCTAGATTTTAAGTGGACGATCACACCACAGCAGGGTGGCTCGGTGGTTAGCACAGTGCAGCACAGTGGGTCAGTGGTTAGTATAGTGCAGCACAGTGGCTTAGTGGTTAGTACAGTGCAGCACAGTGGCTTACTGGCTAGTACATTGCAGTGTGGTGGCTCGGTGGTTAGCACAGTGCAGCACGGTGGCTCAGTGGTTAGTACAGAGCAGCACGGTGGCTCAGTGGTTAGTACATTGCAGCGTGGTGGCTCAGTGGTTAGTACAGTGAAGCATGGTGGCTCACTGGTTAGCACAGTGCAGCATGTGGGCTCAGTGGTTAGTACAGTGAAGCTTTGTGGCTCAGTGGTTAGTACAGTGAAGCATGGTGGCTCAGTGGTTAGTACATTGCAGTGTGGTGGCTCGGTGGTTAGCACAGTGCAGCATGGTGGGTCAGTGGTTAGTACATTGCAGCGTGGTGGCTCAGTGGCTAGCACACTGTAGCATAGTGGCTCGGTGGTTAGTACAGTGCAGCACAGTGACTTGGTGGCTAGCACAGTGCAGAGCAGTGGCTCGTGGTTGGCTTAATGCAGCATTGTGGCTCAGTGGTTAGCACTCTTACTTGCAGCATTGGGTTTGTGGACAAGATTTTCAGAGTTTATATATTTTCTATGTCTTTGTGCACATTTCTTCCAGGTGTTCAAACTTGGAAGGAGAGGCATGGACCGCACATCCTCACACTATACGTTTATCTAATGCTTCTCAGCAAAACTTTACAAAAATGAACAGGAGGTTCTTAGTATACTTTTTGATCAAGCAGACTGCTCTGGTCAGCCTGCTGGCTGGGAGCCCTGGAAGAGGTAAGCTGTGTCAACCTCTCCTGTTTTTGGTGTTGGTGCTGTGTGGCGGCCATTGCTGCTGTGGTGCTATGCTTGTGGGGTGGTGCAGCCCAGAGCCAGGGGGCTAGGTCTGGCAGCAGTGGTGCTGCTGGGCCACTGGGCTGTGCCCCTTGCTTGTGTGGTTATTGCTGCTGCGGTGGCCGCCATGCAGTGCTATATCCATTAGCGTTAGGGACCCACTTTAAAGAGGTCGCCGAGACGTGGCAAGTGGGCTCATACGTTTTGATCAAAAAGTATACTAAGAACCTCCTGTTCATTTTTGTAAAATTTTGCTGAGAAGCATTAGATAAACGTATAGTGTGAGGATGTGCGTTCCATGCCTCTCCTTCCAAGTTTGAATTTCTTCCAGGTACTCCCTCCCCATCACTCCATAAACATACAGATAGGTCAATCCGAAATTTAGACTGTGAGCATCAATGGGAGCAGGAACCAACGTGAATGATGACAATCTCTGTACAGCGCTGCGGTATATAACGGTGCTATAGAAACGAATACAATAAATTAAGTCTCTTCTTTCGCGGTTTCTAGACTAGATCTTAGATTTTTGCCCTACACATTGAATAACACCCCCCACCCCCACACCACCACCACCACCTTGGTTTTGTGCAGACGGTCGCACCGCCTCTCGATTATAACCGTTCCCCTAAGGTCATGGCGGCACCAGGAATACCATCTAATAAACGCCCATAGTATCTGTTCAGCCTGCTCCTATAGATGACTGGAGGGGGAAGCTGGGAAGAAGCGGTGGTGGGAGTTAATTACAATCTGGCAACTAAACGTGTAAATAAAAGGGGGATTAAAAAAAAGAAAGAGATAATCAGGCGATGTCTCCGGGACCTTCCTCACCTCGGCTCCCGTGCAGAACAGCCAGCGTCTCCATTTAAAAGCTAATTTTGTGCAGTCTCAGGTTAAAAGGGGTTAACAGCGTCTTGCCTGTAACACATGATTGGTCTTTATGAGGTTACCGTGTGCGTCTGTCTGAGGCCTACAGATGATGCTAAAGAGACTATAATGACAGCAATTCAAAGCAATCTAATTATGCAAACGCGAGGCTAAACAATTTCATCATCCCTAAATTAGATCGTCTTAATGAGATAAAGACACCAATTAATCCTGAATTAATTTCAATAGCCCATTTCAGGCAAACACTTTAATATGCAAATGTAAATGAGAAACAAAGCCTTGGCGTGCACTGGCAGGGTTCAGGAACCTCTGGGTTTTGCAGCTGGCCGAGGTGGAAGCCGAACAGCGGCACAAACAGGCGAATGGCTGGCGGCTAAGGCCCATTGAGCAGCGTCGGGTCATGTTAGCTACTTGTTGTATATTTATTCCCGTTGTTTCCCTATTTAGGGTTCCCTTATGTCTGTCACAAGCAATTGTTTTTGTTGCTTTTCCCGGTAAAAGCCTCGGCGCCGAGGTCGGCTCGTGCGTGGTTTTTTTTTTTTTTTCCGAATGCGGAGGTGTCTAAACGCTCGGTGGCGATCTAATCTGAAATAAATGCGGTGTTAAAGCAGCAATCTAGATCCAAGAACTCCGTAATGCAATCTCTCCAGTCACCCGGCTGTGACGTGGCTTGACGGTGCTTAAAAAATAACGTTGCAGAAATGGAAAAAGCGACGGGGCCAACTCTTTCGCTGCCAGCCCTCCTCCCCCCACCGGTGCAGCCGTTCTGGCCGTGGCCTCCCGTGGCAATGCGTTGGTTAAGGATTCATTAGCAGAGATGATTTGGAAGTGTTGGAGCATAATCACGTCGGGCCGTGTTAGGGGAGGCGAGCGATTCTCCCAGGGAGCCTCACGGGCGCTCTCGTTTATTAATGAGCAGCTTTCCTGTGTTACTGAGATGTATTGGGTTGGGACTCCCCGAAGTCTGAGTCTCGGACATACACAGCTAGGACGGGGTTTTTTTTTTTTTTTTTTTTAATTTACCTGCCAGACTGTGGGGAATACGGGAGCATCTCAGATAGCTGCGTCAATAAATGCGAGCAGTCTACTGGTAGGAAGAGCGAGGGCCGGGGCCGGTTATTGAAGATGAGCTTCGTTCTCTTCTGGAAGCAGATTTAAAGGGGTTGTCCAAGTTTTATATAATCTGCCAGAGCTGGGACAAGGTGTTTTGATGCCCTAGGCATATCGGGCATCTAGCCCCTACCACCTCCACCCATTCTCAATCCATGGTAAATTCAGCCCGCTCCATCTCCTTGCCCTTGTCTGGCATGAGTGGGCTCCCTAGGTGGTCCCCTATCTATGCCTACCCATCATTCCAGCCCGGATTGGTGCTATGATAAAATGGGGAAAAAACATATTTACCTCCCCTCCCAAGGCTGGGGTCATGATAAAAAAAACAAGGTACTGTCCCTTTCCAAGGCTGTGATTGAAGATGAGCTTTGTTCTCTACTGGAAGCAGATTTAAAGGGGTTGTCCAGGTTTTGGAGGATCTATTTAGGCTACGGGTGCCAGGGCTGGGATAAGGTATTTTGGTGCCCTAGGCATATCGGGCATCTAGCCCCTACCACCTCCACCCCTCCTCAACCCATGGAAAATTCAGCCTGTCCATCATCCTGGTCATGACTGGTGCCATGATAAAATGGAAAAAAAGAAACATAATTACCTCCCCTCCCAAGGCCTGTGATGGAAGATAAGTTTTGTTCTGTTCTAGATGGAGATTTATAGAGGTTGTCCAGGTTTTATAAAATGTAGTTAGGCTACGGGTGCCAGGGCTAGGACAAGGTATGTTGGTGCCTTAGGTAAATCAGGAATTTAGTTCCCGCCATGCTCAAAGCTTTCTTAACAACATTTTGAGCCCCAAAGCATAGCAATATAGTGGGCCCTATCCAAATATATGACCTCAAACCAGGCCATGACCAAAGATGTCACCACTTAAGGTCATGCCTCTAACCACTTTCAAACACATACATATCATCACGTTGCCTACAGGACACTCCATTGACATGGTGTAGGCAGCCTATAGGACTAATTGGCAAGGCAGGGAGCCCATGGCTCTCTGCTCCACCATGGTTTTAAACTGTTTTTATATCCTAGGAACACACAAACTGTTGAATAATCAACCCCAACCCAAGGATCCAAGGTATGTGCCCTGAATTCCTGGGATATACATTCATTACCTGGGGGCCCTATAATTGTGGGGCCTCCAGGAAACTTCCTAGTGTCCCCAATAGATAAAATAGCCCTCACTGTGTTTTACCCATGGAGAATTCAGCCAGCTCCATCTCCATATACTTCCTTCTTGTCTGGCATGAGGTGGCTCCTTAGACACTCCCCTACCTCTGCCTACCCATCATCCTGGCAGTGACTGGTACCAAAAAAACAAACAAAACATACCTCCTCTCCCAAGGCCTGTTGTTGAAGATGAGCTTTGTTCTGTTCTAGATGGAGATTTGAAGGGGTTGTCTAGGTTTTATAAAGTCTACTTAGTTGACTGATGCTATGATAAATTAAAAAAAAACCTCATACTTACCTCCCCTCTTACCCCATTCCAGTTTTTCGCCCCTCTGCTTCTGTTGATTTCTGGCCATGGCCCAACATCAGCATTCGGAAGTGAACACCACCGAGTGATGACATTATCAATGGAAGATGACCACTGCAGTCAATCAATGACTGTTCTTTAGCCTACCGCAGCAGCCAGAGGTCAACAGAGGAACAAGGGAAGACGGTGGCCGGGGGCAGGGGAGGTGAGTAGGTTTTTATATTTTATCCAGGCAGCAGTAGCCTAATATATTTCATAAAAAATAATAATTTCGGGTTGAAACTCCTCTAAGTCTTTTCTTCGGACATATTTTACACAGCAAGGACTTTTTTTTAAAAAATGTACTTGCCAGACTGTGTGGAATACGGGAGCATGTCACATAGCTACGTCAAGAAAACCAGTGTACTGGTAGGAAGAGCGAGGCCAAGACCTATTATTCGAAATGGTCTTCGTTCTTTGCTGGAAAAAGATTCAAAGGGCTTGTCCAGGTTTTAGAAAATCCATTTAGGCTACTGGTGCCATAACAAAATAAATGAAAACATCCATTTCAGCACTGCCACCGCCCCCCCATCTCCAATAGTTCTTTTATTGACTTCCATCTGCTGTGCAACCGCCGATCAAAAAACAGGACTAATAACCATTCAAAAAAGTGGGTATAATACAACATGTAAACTCACCAAACAAAACAACACTACCCAAAACTATATCATAAACACAAGATGAATTTTATTACAATATACAAACATAGAGACAAAATAAAAAACACAATAAAAAAGTGCTGGAGCACTGAAGGCGCTACCACAAGGTAAGTATCCCAATATGAAACAGAGTAAACATAGCACCACAGACTCACTAAGAGTAAATTAGATGCAAGTAATACAACCCCAACATCAATTTATATAGAAAATACATATATATTGAGATACTGACATATAGTACTAGGCACAATCATCAAATAAATAGAGAAAAGGGGATACAGACCAAGTGTGCCAGGAAACAACCCAATACGCGTTTCGTTGCTGACAAAGCTTCGGAGCCTCGGAGCAGTAAAGGAGAGAGGTGAGTACTGGTATTTTTTTAGTTAAAAACCATGCCTATACCTGCCTATGGGGGACATATACCTGCCTATGGGGGACATATACCTGCCTATGGGACACATATACCTGCCTATACTGGACATATACCTGCCTATGGGGGACATATACTTGCTTATGGGGTTATGGGGCACATATACCTGCCTATGGGAGACATATACCTGCTTATGGGGGACATATACCTGCCTATGGGAGACATATACCTGTCTATGGGAGACATATACCTGCCAATAGGGGACATATAACCGCCGATGGGTGACATATACCTGCCTATGGGAGACATATACCTCTCTATGGGAGACATATACCTGTCTATGGGTGACATATACCTGCCTATACCTGCCTATGGGGGACATATACCTGCTATGGGGGACATATACCTGCCTATGGGGGACATATAGCCTGCTATGGGGGACATATACCTGCCTAGGGGGGGCATATACCTGTCTATGGGAGACATATACCTGCCTAAAGGGGACATATACCTGCCTATGGGAGAAATATACCTGTCTATGGGGGACATATACCTGCCGATACCTGCTTATGGGGGACATATACCTGCCTATACCTGCCTATGGGGGACATATACCTGCTATGGGGGACATAGACCTGCCTATACCTGCCTGTGGGGGACATATACCTGCCTATGGGGGACATATACCTGCCTATACCTGCCTATGGGGGACATATACCTGTCTATGGGAGACATATACCTGCCTAAATGGGACATATACCTGCCTACGGGTGACATATACCTGCCTATGGGAGACATATACCTCTCTATGGGAGACATATACCTGTCTATGGGTGACATATACCTGCCTATACCTGCCTATGGGGACATATACCTGCCTATGTAATTTTATTGGTATCCTTTTTATTTTTTAAATTTACCAGTAGCCGCTGTATTTTAGACCCTAGGCTTATACTCGAGCCAATACGTTTCCCCAGTTTTTTGTGGTAAAATTGGATGCCTCGGCTTATATTCAGGTCGGCTTACACTCGAGTATATTCGGTAGTTTTGGTTAGTGCTATTTCGTTTGGCGAGTTTCCACCTGCTGTGGTCAGCTCAGGACTGCTGCAGCCACATGTGCTATTGCTGAGGTCACTGCTCACTCACGGAGGAGATGGCTCATGGCTGGGGCTCAGGTTTGGAGTTGACCACGGATGGTGGATGGCGGCAGTGCTACAACGGAGGTGGGAGAAGAGTTGAGGACGGGTTTATTATTTCATCCTAAATAGGTTACATAAAAATAACCCAAACAACCACTTCAGGTTGCAAGTTGACTGCAGATGGGATTCCTTGACATGGTCGTTCATGGGTGGTCAGCTTCAGTATATGGTCCGTATTAGTTCTACATATGACAAGGCTTTGAAGTGACAAATGATTAAGCAAAAAAGAAAGAGGGAAACACCTGGACTTTTCTTTTCTCTTGATGCATCATAAAACGAATGCAAAAAAAAAAAAAAATAGACAAAAACATCTGCTAAAGCATTTGCCCTGCGGATGGGCCGGAATGACATCATCATTATGCAACGCTCTAACCTGATTCCGCATTCAGCTACTCTCCTGACCTTTCTGATAAGGGGCCGGTATAATTAAGATGATATACCGTATTCCTTCAGATGAAGAAAAGATGAAAAACAGTCTTGGCCGGGAGATGGAAGGACGGAAGTGACATTGATTTTACGACAAGCTGAAGTGCTGGTGCCAGTGCCCAGAACGTTTCAATTATCTCAGAGCAGAGCGAAGAGCGGGAGGTGCCTTGCTCATTTTCACCTGTAAAATTCTCCCATGTAGCACCGCAGCAGCCGCGTTACCGTTATTTCCGTCCCCTCTCTCGTCCTTTTTTCGAGCCGAATGACTCGAGATGCCCTTCAAGCTTCAGTGACTCCAGAACCGCAGCACTACCAGCTCGTATGTTATAAAATAGAGAAGATTATTAAGGGCAGTCTCAAGGGTAAGAATATTCTCTCGGAACAGAATAGTGATGGCTTATTATTGCAACTGTCCAACGGTTCATGACGAATTCGGGCACGTCGGTGGGTGACCGGTTTACCCATCTCAGTGACCTGAACGCTTGTTGGAAATTCATCATGCAAAGCATTACTTCTGCTCATTAGATCTCATGAGATCCAAGTGCATAGACGTTAATTTAAAGAATTCTGTAAAAGACAAAAAAGTGTAACAAACTAATTAGTGATTATTATATTTTAGCAGAATCTTCCTACGGTCGTGCCAAAATTTTCAAAAAGTCACATTTTGGTGTCAAGTTTAGTTACTATACAACAAACAATTTAAGGGGATTTATCTCCCACAATAATAAGCTTTTAACATTTAGGGAAAGATAAAAGAAGACTATTACCAAATACATTGCTGGTTTGATTTTGCTTCGTTTCTGAGATAAAGCAGATTTTATAGACAGCTAGAGTACACGTTTCTCTAGGTTATCGACCACCTCTCCCTGTTTTGATTGCTCCAGCTGCCATCCGACCATGGTGAGTCTCTTCTTTCTAAGTCTTATCTCCAGCACAGGAGCTTGTTTACCTAAGTTAACTCCTTAACGACCGCCCGCCGACTTTTGATGTCGGCTGGTGCGGGTCATTCGTCTGCAGCGACTTCTTTTGACGTCGCTGCAGACATCGGAGTTTGTGGCTCTGGGCGCCGCAGCTGCACTGAGATTGGGGCTCTACTACACAGTCCTGATACCAGAGCATCCCCTGCGAGCACCGGGGAGCGGGGGAAACCTCCACACCCCGGTGCATTAACCCTTTGATTGCGGTGGATCACCACCGCAGCGCAATCAAAGGGTTTCCCTGCTCTGTCGGGTGATCAGAACACCCGGTGACCCGACAGAGCCCGGGGAACGGCTGCACAGTCAGCCCTGGTGACCTAGAGTAGCCCCAGGACTGTCTGTGTAATAAGCCAGTGACCAGGGCAGACTATGAGCTGCCCTGATCACTGCCTGTGTCAGACTGACACAGATTAGAATGTATTAGCATATATGAATATGCTAATACATTACTAAGTGTAAAAAAAAAAATTTAAAACATTTCTCCCATCATGGGATTTAAAAAAAAAAAAAAGTAAAAAAAAACAGAAAAAGTGTAAAAAAAATAAATAATAAAATAAAAATAATTATTTAATAAAAAATAATTGTGTATATATTACACACACAAAAAAAAACTATACGTAGTAGGTATCCACACGATCGTAATAACCTGTAGAATTAATCTAACAAATTATTAAGTGTGAAATGTGAATGGTGTAAAAAAAAAAAAAAATGTCAAAAATAAAATTCTGCAATTATTTATAAGTGAACTTAAACTATTCCCCCATAAAGTACAACTTGTTCCGAATAAAACGAGGCCTCATCCAACTGCATCACTGAAAAAATGAAAAAGTTACAACTGTTGAAACGCAAGGAGGCAAAAACTAAAAAAAATGTTCTGGTCATTAACTACTTTTCAGGCGTTCGGCTTAAGGGGTTAAAGGGGTTGTCTCCCTACATTGATTCATCTTACCTCAGTCCTGTTTTCTTGGTTTCATTTTGAATTCAGGAGGTGTTTACTGGCTTCTACTTGGCTGAAGTAGAAGGCAGGTCTGTAGCTATAGCAACCAGTGCTGGCAGCCTATCAGGAGAGATTGAACAGGTCTGTAGCTATAGCAACCAGTGCTGGCAGCCTATCAGGAGAGATTGAACAGGTCTGTAGCTATAGCAACCAGTGCTGGCAGCTTATCTGGAGAGATTGAACACGTCTGTAGCTATAGCAACCAATGCTGGCAGCCTATCAGGAGAGATTGAACAGGTCTGTAGCTATAGCAACCTGAGGAGCTGATGCAGCCCATACAAGAGGGGATATCTGAAAATAGGTAGGATACATATTACAAAGTGACTTGTTTTTGCAAGATCCTTAACATAAAAAAGCAGCAATCCTTGTAGTGAGACAACCCCTTTAATGACATATTTTAACCCTTAAAGCTCTGTAGCCTTGTGCACTACAATTTACAAAACTCCAGCAGTTAATAACTGTAACAGGCTCAGCTAGGAATGGCAGAGCTGATATGTCAATCACTGCTATAGACCTGCCCACAGCCTGATCAGGAAGTGTGAGTATGAAGCTGGCTGCGGCTCTGTGAAGCAGCACAGTGAGACAACCCCTTCAACAACAAGGTTGCTTTTCTCCATTAATAATGACCTTCTTTCAAGGTTGGGGCCATGCAACCTCACTTGGTTCATAATAATTAGTGTTTCTCCAATCTGTCCATGATCGGTTCAACACTGTTTCAAGAAATGTGAGTTTTGGGACATTGCTAGTCCAAACTTTTTCACTCAGATCCTAATACTAAACCTAGCCCCTATCATGACCATATTTCTAATCCTAAATTGGGATTAGAGTTTATTTTACTGGCCTGCTGGAATTAAAGGACCACGACAAACCCCTCCCCCCAATTAGTTAATTAGAAATTGCTGTAGCTGCTGGTAACTGTGCTTACCTGCAGCTGCATACAGAATCTCTGGCTGATGCAACAGTCTCTGTTAGGTCCCCTGACCTGCTCTCTGATTAGCTGACACTGTGCTTTTGATGCTGACAGGAAGTCTGTCTCTCTATGTATTATTGTTGGAGACTTACTTTGAACCTCCCATAGAAATGAATAGATATTAACTTCCAGGTCACAACAATCATGCTGTGACTTTTAGTGCAGGTCACATGACCCAGAGGCAGCAGTGAGAAATCCTGTATTCAGCTGCAGGGAAGGAAAATTACTGTCACTACTGTTTACATAGTATTCATTTCTAATGAACTAAAGGAAAAAAAATAAAAGCTAGTGTGGTTCTGACCCCTAAGGCACTCATTTGTAATCTAGGGAGAGAAACGCGTCGGGTCAAGGGTCTCTGTACAGATCTCGGCTCATTAATATTGAACCGGGTCAAGAGAGATTATATGGGTCTCGGTTATCATTTTTGGGCCATCATTAGTTCATTTCAGTTTCCCCCTATTTTTTATAGGGTGTGCGAGGGCCTAAGGCCTTGTCCCCACGGCACCGGCTCGTGGCCGGTTTTTCAGACGATTTGCAGTTTTGCAAACCGTCTGAAAAACCGGCTGCAAACTTTTACACGGGGCCTCTATGGAAAACCAGCGCAGCAGTCCCCACTGAACGGGTTTCCGCCCGGCGGTTTTTCAGACCGCCGACCGCCCGAAAAACAATGCACTTGTTCATTCTTCCGTCTGGTTTTCGGACAGAATATGAACAAGTGAATGTGAACGGGGAGGGGTAACCGCGGAGAAAAGCCGTCCCCCTTGCGGCCGTGTGCACGGCACAAAAACCGGACAAATACATTTGTCCTGTGCTGTGTAAATGGGCCCTAATAGTTAGACCTTTAGGTGGGGCCGTCCTTCTCGGGACGATGTCCTCACATACACATTGTCAGATAGTGTAAGATACAGGGGTTTGCAGGGTTAGTTGTCCCATTATTGTTTGGATATAGTAAGGCTCTGTCTCCACTGCACAGAAAAATGTCAGTTTTTTCAGCGTTTTCGTTTTCTAAAAACGCTGGAAAAAACGACTGTAATCATCTCCCCTAGACTCTAATGTAAAACCCTCCCGCTGTCTACACTGAGCGTTTTTCTGCTCGTTTTTTTTACTGGTCGTCTTTTGCAACATGTTCTAAAAAACGCCAGAGCAGAAAATTTACTACAGGAGTCTATGGAAAGCGCTGGACATTTTTTGGCGCGTTTTTGTGGCATTTGTTGATGCGATTTTTCAATGAAAACCCTCCCAGGAGACCCAAGTCCCACCTATAGTGGGTGTTAATAAAGGTTATACCGTATCAAATTTGCATACAAGTGTCTGATGTGTCCTTGTTTGTACCTTTTGTACTAAAATGATCACGCTTTTGTCGCTAACGATTTTTGCGCAATTCATATATTTTTCGCTAAAAATACGTTTTTTTATGGATTTTGGCGTCAGAATCAATTTTTTTGCGGATTTTGGTGTTAAAATCCTTTTTCTTAACATATTTTGGCACTAATAAAGTTATCTCACTTCTAACGGCAAAAATAAGTTTTTTAACGGATTTTGGCACAAGAATCCGGTTTTTTTACTGATATTGGCACTAAAATGCTTTTCTTTACAGATTTTAGCGCTAATAAAGTTATCTCGCTTCTGATGCCAAAAATACATTTTTTTATGGATTTTGGTGCCAAAATCCGTTTTTTTACGGATTTTCGCACTAAAATACTTTTCTTTACAATTTTAGCGCTAATAATTTATCTCGCTTCGGGATGCCAAAAATACATTTTTTTTTATGGTTTTTTGGTGCCAAAATCCGTTTTTTACGGATTTTCGCACTAAAAACTTTCTTTACAGATTTTAGCGTTAAAAAGTTATCGCTTCTGACGCCAAAAATACGTTTTTTTTATGGATTTTGGCACCAGAATCATTTTTTTACAGATTTTGGTGCTAAAATCCTTTTCTTAACATATTTTGGCGCTAATAAAGTTATCTCGCTTCTGACGCCAAAAATTCCTTTTTTTTTACGGATTTTGGCGCAGGAATCCATTTTTTTTTACGGATTTTGATGCTAAAATCCTTTTCTTAACATATTTTGGCGCTTATAAAGTTATCTCGCTTCTGACGCCAAAAATATGTTTTTTTTTTACGGATTTTGGCCCAAGAATCCGTTTTTTTACGGATTTTGGCACTAAAATACTTTTCTTTACAGATTTTGCCGCTTATAAAGTTATCTCACTTCTGACGCCAAAAATAAGTTTTTTTTACGGATTTTGGCGCCAGAATCCGTTTTTTATGGATTTTGGCACTAAAATACTTTTCTTAACATATTTTGGCGCTAATAAATTTATCTCGCTTCTGACGCCAAAAATATATTTTTTTACGGATTTTTGGCGCAAGAATCTTTTTTATGGATTTTAAATGCTAAAATCCTTTTCTTAACATATTTGGCGCTAATAAAGTTATCTCACTTCTGACGCCAAAAATACGTTTTTACAGATTTTGGCCCAAGAATCCGTATTTTTACGGGTTTTGGCACTAAATTACTTTTCTCAACATATTTTGGCGCTAATAAAGTTATCTCACTTCTGACGCTAAAATTAATTTTTTTACGTAAGTTTTTTAAGATAAAATTCTTTTATTAACTTCATAAGCTGCAAAATATGTTAAGAAAAGTATTTTAGCGGCAAAATCCGTAAAAAAAATGGATTCTTGCGCAAAAACTGTAAAAAAAACGTATTTTTGACGTCAGAAGCGAGAAAACTTTATTAGCGCCAAAATCTGCAACGAAAAGTATTTTAGTGCCAAAATCCATAAAAAAAACGGATTCTGGTGCCAAAATCCGTAAAAAAAAACGTATTTTTTACATCAGAAGCGAGAATTTTATTAGTGTCAAAATCCATAAAATTAGGGATTTTAGCACCAAAAGCCGTAAAAAAAATGGACTATAGGGCCAAAATCCATAAAAAAGGTATTTTGGCGACAAAAGCGAGATAGCTTTATTAGCGCCAAAATCCATAAAAATGCAGATCTTAGCGCCAAAATCCGTAAAAAAATTGACTTTAGGGCCAAAATCCGTAAAAAAAACGTATTTCTGCCGGTAAACGCAAGAGAACTTTATTAGTGCCAAAATCCGTAAAAATGCAGATCTTAGCGCCAAAATCCATTAAAAAAAATGTATTTCGTGCGACAAACGTGAGATAACTTTATTTGCCAAAATCCGTAAATAAAATGGACTTTAAGGCCAAAATCCGTAAAAAAACGTATTTTTGGCGACAAACGCAAGATAACTTTATTAGCGCTAAAATCCGTAAAACGACTACAAGATGACATTAAATGCAATAACGTGCTTTAGATCCCCTTTTGTAGGTGGAGTTACATCCAAAAGGCTTTTTTATGCAGACATTAAAAACAGGCTTTAAAGACAAGCAAAAAATGCTTGAAAAAAACGCGCCAAAAAACGCAAATCGCGTCAAGAAACGGACGTTTTTTAATCTGCTTTTGACAGGCAGTGGACAGAAAACTAAGTTTCATGAACGTTTTTAGTAATTCGTTTTCAGGTCGTTTTTTATCCACTGCATGGGAGACAGAGCCTTAGACCTATAGGTGGGGCCGCTCTTCTCGGGACGATGTCCTCGCATACACATTGTCAGATAGTGTAAGATACAGGGGTTTGCAGGGTTAGTTGTCCCATTATTGTTTGGATATAGTTAGGTTTTTGCGTCTTTTTTATTTTTACCATTAAAAGTTATGTTTTATGGATTTTCATTGGATTCAGTATTTCGACTCTGCCAAAAATCCGACTGCATAGACAGCAATTAAAAATCCATGCCGCAGTCCACGCAGCATGGATTTTTTTCAGGTCGATTTTGAAATTCCGGCGGATTTTAAATCATGCTGTATTTTCCGCTGGATTGCTGCAGGATTCCTGTACATTCGATGCATGGGGCCAACAGCAAATCTAAAAATACAACCATGGGTTATAGCACTAATATTCACCAAAAAAAATACTGTCCAGCCGAGGTCCAATGTTAAAATGCTGTCGGATTTTGGAAGGCATTTTAACATCGCTGTGTAGACACATCCTAATAGTATTTGGCATGCCCCCTTTTATACTACAGCCTTTGATGTGGAAGTTACACTATTCCTGGGCCTAGTCCAGGGTCGGGGAACCTACCAAAAGAAGTTCAAATGATGCCACTGCCTCCTTGACGGAAGCAGGATACTGGCTGCCAAACCAAGGAAGAGGCTGTACTGGTGACTACTCTGGAGCTGTACAGTCTACTAGAGCGCTTTGGCACCTTAGCGGAATTGGGCAAGGTAGTACAGAAGATGGAAGAGTGGTGGCCGTGGCCAGATGGAGCGGGCAAAGAAGTCAGGCTAGGATCATGGCAGGTGCGGTGAGAGATTCTAGTGAAAACATCTTCTTTGTTCGTATTCAATGATCCATAAAATCAATAAGCTTTGTAGTGGAGATACACAGATTTCTCCGACGCATTTCACGCACATAAGTGACCTTAGTCATAGTAGTGCTATGACTGCATTATGACTCCATTATGACACATCATCCGTAAGTGCACGTCCCCCGCTCTTAGAAGCGCATATGACTTATAGGACTGCTATGACACAGGTCAGTTATGTGCTTGAAACGCGTCACGATGATGCTTATTGAGTATATGGATCATTGAATATTAATAAAGAGGTTGTTCTTACTATAATTTCTCCCTGCAATTGTGCTACCCAATCGATTCACATTTGTTGTTACATCATACATGCCAACTCTCCCGTTTTTGGCGGGGGGTCCCGCTATTTGGGGTCCCCTCCCGCCCTCCCGGGGAGTTGGCATTCCTCCCCTCGCCGCCTGCAGGCGGCGGGGTCCTTTAAATTACCGCGGCGCAAGAGTAGCGCTACTCTTGCCCGCGGACCGCTTCTACAGGCGGGTGCAGCGGCCGCAGCGGCCCTCACCCGCCCGCGGTCTCACTGTGCGGGGAGAGGCAGGAAGGATCGCTCCCTCCTCCCTCCTCCCCCTGTATGTCCGGCGCCGGTGTGTGTCGCCGTACATACAGGTCAACGGCGCAGGGGGAAGTGACGCGCGCTGCAGGGAGTGACGCGCGGCGCTCTCACTTCCCCTGCGCCGCTGAAGAGATCGGTCGGGAGCGGCCACGCTGCAGGAGCCTGGTAAGGTAATGGATTTTATTATTTAATTTTTATTAGCTTTAGGGGCTCTACCTGGCTAACAGAGAGGGCAACTACCTGCAACAGAGGGGGCACTACCTGCAACAATGGGGCACTACCTGGCTAACAGATGGGGGCACTACCTGGGTAACAAGGGGGCACTACCTGGCAACAGAGGGGCACTACCTGGCAACAGAGGGGACATCTACCTGCAACAAAGGGGCACTACCTGGCAACAGAGGGCACTACCTGGCAACAGAGGGGACATCTAACCTGGGAACAGAGGGGCACTAACCCGGGAACAAAGGGCACTACCTGGCTACAAATTTGGCTCTACCTGGCTACAGAGGGGCATCTACTTGGCTACAAGGGGCATCTACCGGGCCCGTAAGGGGCACTACCTGGTTATGGGGGCTACTACCTGGCTATAAGGGCATCTACCTGGCTTTCTTCCAAACCGTTATGCAGTTAGGTGAGTGGGTGTGGCTTTTTTTAAGGGCGTGGCATACCAACAAGATTGGCGTGTCCCCTGCAAATTTTGCCGCGGCGCGCTAACGCGCGCCGCCCACTGAATCTCCTGCTTTTTCATTTTCGAAAGTTGGCAACTATGTGTTACATAAGCTTCTTGGAGCAGGGGAGGTGCGTGTAAAGTCGCTGTGTCATACTATTTATATGTGGGCTGGCTACATTTTAGTTTTTCTGGACCAGGGGATTCTTGCAGACAAGACGATGCTCAGTGATTGTTAGAGGGACCATGTTGCCACTTATACTCTCCCATTTCCCCAAACCCTTTAAAAGGGGTTGTTTTCACTACATTGATTCATCTTACTTCAGTCCTGTTTTTTGTTTCGCTTTGAATTCAGGGCTGTTTACTGGGTTCCACTAGGCTGCAATAGAAGCCAGGCTGGGAACTATAGCAACCAGTGCTGGCAGCCTATCAGCAGAGATCAAACCCAAATCTGTAGCAAAAGCAACTAGTGCTAGCAGCCTATCGAGGAATAATCAAACAAGATCTGAGCAAGACAACTAGTCTAGCAGCCGTATCAGAAGATCAAACATCATAGCTATAGCAACCAGTGCTGACAACCTGACTTAGAGAGACGGACTGTCGTTAGCTATAGTACCATGCGGCTGCTATCAGAAGGATGAGCAGTCTGTAGCTATAGCAACCACACTGGCAGCCTATCTGAGAGATCAGCAGTCGGTAGCTATACAACCATGCTTGTACAACCTATCTGAGAGACTGAACTGTCCAGTAGCTAAAGCGAGCCAATCTGACAACTATCAGTAAACTGAACAGTCTGTAGCTATATGACAGTCTGCCCATCAAAAGAGTATACAGGTCCTTAGCTATAGTGACCATTGCTGGCAGCCTATCCAGGAGAAGAGTAAAACAGGTCTTACTAAGTGACCAGTCTTGCATCCATCATGATGTAGATTGACTCATCGGTAGCTATAGCGACCAGCACTGGCAGCCGATCAAGAACTATAGCTATACTACCAGTGCTTCAGCCGTATCCATGAAGACTGAATGGCCCCCCCCCCCCCCTGTAGCTATACGATCCAGCCGACCATATAAGAGGATGTCTAGGAATAGTAGGACACTGTAATGCAAACATATTGCAAAGGGAATTGTTTTGCAAAGACATTAACATTAAAAAGCAGCGATTCCCGTGTATGAGACACCTCTTTTCAATAGCACAAATTTGTGTGGCCATGCATCATCTCATAATGAAGTGTGAAGATCGGGGAACTGACTGGTGACTCTTCACAGTATGGGCAGTTTGGGCAGGCATGGGGGCCCTTGGGTCCTTGGGCCACATGCAGCCCCCCATATTATAATCCACTATTGGTGTAACCCAAAATCAAAATTGCTGCATGAAATTCTCCGTCAAAGGTTTGAGTTTTCATATTGAGCTTCCAAGATCAAACATAATATATTAAAGCGCGCGCCAATCTCTCCGAGGCTAATCCGGACACTTTATTTATAAGGTTCTCAAGGGAAGATTGCACCTAAATTTTTTTTTTCCGGAATAGCATTAGTCCTTAAATCATTGATTACAGAAGTGTCAGTGAAAAATGTGTTTTTCTGCAGCCCTTCAAGAACATGGAGCCTCAGTCCCCGAGGTATCAGACCCTACATATGTGCCAAATCAGGAATCCGAGCGGAGCACGGTGTGTGGCTGAAATGTGAGATACAATATGTTTACTGAGGGCTTCAACTTTGTAATTAACAAACCCTCAAGGAGTTTAACCCTCTTCCTGGTCTCATGAAAATCACACCGAGTTCCAAAAACACACGAATATTAACCCACGTTTAAGGGGTGTCTCACTACAAGATCGCTGCTTTTTTGTATTAAAGAATCTATGTAGGAAACAAGATCACAATTGCAATATGGTCCATGTAATAAGTGTCCTATACCTACTATTCTAGATATCCCCTCTTTATGGGCTGCATCAGCTCGCTCAGGTCACTATAGCTACAGACCTTTTGATCTCACGTCCTGATTAGCTGCCTACCGGGTTCACTATAGCTACAGACCTGTGTCAATCCTTTCTTGATAAGGCTGCCAGTTACCCTGGGCGCTATAGCTACAGACCTGTTCTAAATCTTTCATGATAGCTAGCCGAGTACTGTTGCTATACTACACCTACAGCCATGTTCAATCTCTCATGAGACTTGACCACACGTTACATAGCGTACAGTTTTATATGCCATTACAAGGTCCAGCTTTTAGAGCCTCGCAAACGCGAGTCTGAGCGTAGTTAGGAACATTTTTACCCCCTGTAAACTTTTGTAGAGCTCTTGTGACAATAAATGTTGCCTGTTTTTTTGGATACATTTGCTGGGATCCTACGGTTTTTTTTGTTGAATAATGCTATAGCGTACAGACCTGGTTCGACTCCTGATAGGACTGCCATCACTGGTTGCCTAATAGCAACAGACCCTGTTTCTATTCTCTCATAGATAGGGTTGCCACACGTCGCTATAGCGACGTCCTGTATGATCTCATCCTATAACTCCCAGCCTGTCCCGCATATAGCTTACAGACCTGTTTACTCTCTCCTGATGAGGCTGCCAGCACTGGTGAAATATAGCCCCTAGACATGTTCGTTCTCTTTCTCTCCTGATAGTTTACCAGCAATGGTTGCTATAGCTACAGACCTATTCATTCTCTCCTGATAGTTAGCCAGTGCTTGTCGCTATAGCTACAACGTTCTTTGATCGCTCCTGATAACTGCCCACGCTGTCCTATAGCTACAGAACTGTTTACTCTCTCCTGATAGGCTGCCATGCACTGTCGCTATAGCTACAACACTTTCAATCCCTCCTGATAGGCTGTCTGCAACCTGATGCTATAGTACAGACCTGCTTCACTGCAGCCTAGTAATCAGTTAAAACACGCCCCCTGTGAATTACAAAATGAAACCAAAAAACAGTCTGAATGAGATGAATCAATGTAGGAGAGCAATCCCTTTAAAGAAAAATGTTGACGTGTTATAGGGAAAAAGTAAATGTAGAAGAAAAAGTTATTTTCACGGGATCTCAAGATGTAGATCCCCTTTCGGAACCATTTAAAGGGGTTGTCCAACAAAGGAACATCCGGTTCACGGGTCGGCTCGTAGCTATATACGAGCTGACCGTACATGAGAATGAGGAGGGCAGAGCTATATTCAGAACTCTCATAGAAGTGAATGGGGAGAATGGCCACAAGTGCCGCCCTTCTCATTCTCATGCACGGTCAGCTCGTAGATAGCTATGAGCCGACCTGAGAAGCGAATGTCCTTTGTGGGACAACCTCTTTAAAGGGGTTTTCTCACCCAAATATATATCCTTTTAAGCATGTAGAACGGCAAATAAGAATATTATAAATATACATTGCGAGTTTTGATCTAGCTTGGTTGCAGGATATAGAATGGAGATTTATATGCTAATGGTACACCAGATTCCTCTAGTTAACCTTCACCTTCTCATCTTGGCCAGTAGTTTCACACGGCTTATACCCCACGGACTTTGTGAGCGCAATCCCGGCTCACAAAACCTCCGCGATAAGGGCTGACGGGGGCGGGGCGAGCGTAGCGGGGTGCGCCGCTCCCGCCACATAGACTTGCATTATCCACAGGCGCGTATTGCGCCTGGAAAATTTGCATGTCACTTTCTCCCCCCGGCCCCACCCCCGGCGGATTCCATCCGCCGACAGGGATGGAGCGTCGGAACCCTGTCTCCTATGAGAGCAGTGGATTAACCCGTAATTTCTCCGACTGATTGGCGCTCGTACTGCAGCGCAAATCCGGCCGAGTACGGCTCCAATCCGCGGCATAGAAATATACCGTGTGAACGTAGCCTTTTCTCTTAACATGATTTGCTCCAAGCTGCCATCCAACCATGGTGAGTCCCTCCCTGCTGAGTCTTATCAGATGTTTCACTGTAACATGATCAGCTACTAATATGCCAATCACCGCTGTAGAAATCCTAGCAGCCTACCAGAATGTAGTCCAAGCTGGTTTGTGGCTCGATGAAACTATAATTGTGAGAACAACATGATTCCATCTTATCTCAGTCCTTGTTTTTCTCAGTTTCATTTTGAATACAGAGAATGGTATCTGCTTTCATACGGCCTTAGTGATGCTGCCTGGTCTGTACTAAAGCAACCAGTGATGGTCAGCTCTGTCAGGAGAGATTGAACATCTGTAGCTATATGGACCGATGTCTGAACAGCCTTTCAGGAAATTTGACACAGTGTCCTGTAGCTATATGCCAGTGTTGGAGAAGCCGTATCTGGAGATATTGAACAGTCCTTTAGCTATAGCGTACCAGCACTGGCAGCCCTATCAGAAAGGAGAGATCATTCTGTACTATAGCGCATCAGTGCTGGCAGCCCTATCAGGAATATAAACAGTCCGTCCTAAGTATAGCGTCATAAGCGCAGGAAGCCTATCGAGAGAGAAAGAACAGTCCTGTAGCTAGAGCCGACCAGCACAGGCAGCCTATCGAGGTGAGCAAACCAGTCAGGTAACTATTGCAACCATTTGCTGGCACAGTAATCAGGAGAGAATGAACATGTCTGTAGCTTATAGCGACCACACGGCAGCCTATCAGGGAGAAGAACAGGTCCTGTAGCTATAGCAACAAGCGCTGGAAGCCTGTCAGAGAGAATTGAACAGTTCTTGTAGCAATAGCGACCTGCGGAGGCTGATGCCCCCATACAAGAGGGGAATATCTAGGTAAAAGTAAACACACTTTTAATGACACATATTGTAAAGTGACTAGATTTTTCACGATCTTTAGCATGAAAAGCAGCGATCCTTGTAGTGAGACAACCCCTTTAAGTCTTCATATCACAGAGTTGCATGAAAAATTATTATCTAATTTTAATTTCCCAATAGCAATGAAAATTGTTGGTCAACTAACCCAAGGGGTTTTCTATAGAAAAACTTTTACACTATTCGCTACATGGACAAAATGCTTTGGTAGCAATGCTAGTGCTGCTGGGGAGATGATCATGAAGGTGCAGAGGGTAGACCCAAAACTGTGTTCTTTAATTGACCAAAGAGCAGATTTACACAGTTCTGATGTTTATCACAAGTCTTCTCATCTCATTTCATTTCATTAGTAATGGCTTCTTTGTACTTAGTGACATCCAAAGAAGAGAGGGGGCCACATAGCAAGATATTACAGAGCATCCAGGACCGAAAGCCAGGTTATCCCCAAATCTCGTAACTCCTTAAACGACCGCCCACTCTGCTTTTGGCGTCTCTGCAGACATCGGAGCAGCGCTAAGACGGGCTGTACTACAAGCACCGGGGAGCAGGGAAACGCTCCATCCCCGGTCTTAACCCTTTGAATTGCCACAATTCATCACCGCAACGCAATCAAAGGTTCCCTGCTTCGTTCGGGTGATGCGAACACCCGTGACCGACAACCCTAGAAACTCTCCACAGTCAGCCCTGGGAACCTAGAGTAGCCCCATGGCTGTCTGTGTAACAGCCATGATCAGGGCAGCCTGTGCAAGATGTCCTGAGACGTGCCTATGTTCAAACTGACACAGAATACAATGTATTAGCATATTTATATATGCTAATACATTACTAAGTGTAAAAAATAAAATAAAAAAAGTAACACAGTTCTCCATGGGATTTAGAAAAAAAAGTAAAAAACATAAAAAGTGAAAAAAATAAAAATAAATAAATAAATAATAAAATTAAAAAAAACTACACATATTAGGTCCACACAACCGTTTCTATTTTTTTTTGAAAATTTTAATTTTTGCGTAATAACCTGTAGAATTAATCTAACAATTATTAAGTGTGAAATTGAATTGGGGTAAAAGAAAAATGTAAAAAAAAAACAGAACAAAAAATTGAAAAAAAATCTGCAAATATTATAATGAACTTAAACTATTCCCCATACAGTACAACTCGTCTCGAAATAAAACGAGGCCTCATAACAACTCGTCATTGAAAAAGTAAAAAAAAGTTTACAACTGTTTAAACGCGATGAGCAAAAACTATAAAAAACTTTCTGGTCATTACTACTTTTCAGGCGTTCGGCTAAGGGTATCAACCGATGATCTCATATGAATTTCTTAGTTTTGCAAAGATAGTCGAACCTAGGAAACCATCTATAAACAAGAAGGATAGAGAACCTGCTGCATCTCTGAAATGAAGCAAAATCAGAACAGCAGAACGTGAACAAGATGTGTACAAGATGATCTGCGCTGTGGGACTGAGTTACTGAGCATGTGTGACCACCAGCACTTGACACGTGAGAGAAAAATCACAGAAAAATGGGACATTGGTCACTCAAAAACACAACAAGCCACACTTACAGCTCAATGGCTGGACCATAAACTAAATGCAGGTGTAGGCACCACAAGCCCCTGTGCTACTTGATTAAAACCTGAGCAATAATAAGACAGAAGCTCACAACCTCCACCTCCAGTAATAGAACAATTGATACCAAAACTGCACATTACCAACGTTAGCCCCTGCCCCCTGAAAAGTAGTTAATGACCAGAACATTATTTGAGTTTTTGCACTCCACGCGTTGTAACATTTTTATTTTTTAAATGACGCAAGTTGTATGAGGCCTCAGGTTTTAGATTCAGACAATTGTACTTTATGGAATAGTTTAAAGGAGGAACCTGTCACTATAGGTGGTCCCCCCTTGCGAGGGGCAGCATAAGCCAGGTCAGACCAGCTTTCCCCAGCGCTGGCCCTTATTCTGTAAGATGCACGTCAGTTTTAGAGCAATTATAAGCCCTCAAATCTTATACCATACAGGTGTAGCTCCACCCACCAAAGGCTCTCCGCCCACTGACATTTATTCACGTTTCTACCTATTCAAAGAAATAGTTTGTCCATTGAAGTGGCGCTAGCCTCCGATTGGCCGGGTTTGAAAAAAACGAACACTGAAGGACACTCGAATGACTCTTCTGGCATGAAAACTGCAGATTTAGCATTAAATACACGAAAGCCCAGCATCTACAAGAATAAGGGCACACAGCGCGGAAACAGCAGGAGTCTGACACAACCTTGCTCATGTTTTCTCCAGCCAGGGGAAAAAACTATGTGACAAGTTCTCTTTAAAGTTCAACCTATAAATAATTGCAGAATTTTTTTAATTTTTTTTTAGTTTTGCCGATTTTTTTACTTTTATTTGACACCATTCATATTCACACTTAAGAACTTTTAGATTAATTCTACAGTTATTACTCGTGTGAATACCTAATAATGTGTAGGGTTTTTTTTGTGTGACTATAATGCACAATTATTTTGTTATTAAATATTTATTATTATTTTTATTTATTAGTTTTTATTCATTTTTTTACAGTACTTTTTATGAGATTTTGTTTTTTTTTTTACTTTTTTTAATCCCATGAAGGGAGAACTGTTTTTTACATTTTTTTTTTGCACCTGTTTTATCTGCATCCTTTCCCCTTTTGCTATCTGTAACACTGATAAAAAGGATGTAAAGTCACAAAGCAGCTCACCTGTGATTTCCTTTCGTGCTTTCGGATTCAGTGGTGCCAAACTCTCATGACATACCAGATTCCAAGCATCATACAAAAAACGAAACCGGCTCCATCAGTTAGTATGCATGGATGAGGAAAAATATATGCAGGTGCAGACCGGGCTTGTTTAAAAAATTATTATCACATATTTATTTATATCTTCTTAAAATCGAGACATCAACGTGTAAACGAGAGTCCCTCCACCTCTAATGGCTTAGACTGAATGGAGATGAACTGCCGACGCGTTTCGGGTCACGTGACCCTTAGGCTATGTTCACATGGCTTAACTGCGGGACGTAATTACGCCCCGCAATTACGCCGTGGGGTGGCCGGGGCGGGGGCGGGAGCGGTGGAGTGAGCGGGGGGCCGGCACTTCGCAGCCCATAGCAGTCTTTGCTAGCGGCGCGTATACGCCGCTATTAATTCACATGTCAATTATCTCCCCCCTCGGCGGATTTGCAGAGCGGGGAGAGGAGACGTAATCCATAGTTCTCTATGAGAACTATGGATTACCGTAATTATTGGGCCGTTTTCAGCCCGTAATTAGCGCACTTTGGCGTGTAATTACGGACCAAAATACGGCCCATTTTAAGCCGTGTGGACATAGCCTTACTCGTGGCTCAATAATTTTTTAAACAAGCTCGGTCTGCACCTACATATATTTTTCCTCAACCCCTGCATTACTAACTGCTGGAGCCGGTTCGTTTCTTTGTATGCTGCTTGGAACTGATAAAAAGGAGGGTTAGAAAAGAAAGTTAACACATATCCAAGAGCAGTATTGTCACGATTGTGCTTGATAGACTCCCAGCTTTAAGCTCTGGTCGCCGGCCACGGCCGTTGCAACAAAAACCGCGGTTTTGGCCGTAGTTTCTTTATATTCGTTTTCACCAGTGTGAACACTGTCATACCCTGCTCTGTTAATTGATTCCTGATCAACACCCATAGTCAGTGTCCTCCAGCAGATGGCTAGTTAACTTATTTCCTTGCCAGTATTTTTATTGACAGCCTTGTATTCCAACCCGGTCTTTTGTTGCTTCCACCTCTGTTCTTTGTTCTCTGGTCCGTTATAAAAGGGGTTTCCTGTGCCATTTCTCCTTGCCTGCTATACTGGTTACCTGTTGTGCCTGTTATATAAGGGTTCCTGTGCCATTTCTCCTTGCCTGCTATACTGGTTACCTGTTGTGCCTGTTATATAAGGGTTCCTGTGCCATTTCTCCTTGCCTGCTATACTGGTTACCTGTTGTGCCTGTTATATAAGGGTTCCTGTGCCATTCCTCCTTGCCTGCTATACTGGTTTCCTTTTGTTCCTGTAAGCTAGCCTGTTACTCTTCCTTGCTTTTACCTGTTACCTGACCTTGGCCATCCTTACCGACTATTCCTCTGCTTTAGTGATTCCGTACTGCTTCTCCCGACTGTTGCTGACCTGGCTCGTTTGATCTTCCATTATTGTGTTCAGTGTTTGTTTTGTCTGCGTCTTGTGTATTCACCTACTTAGTGTATCTCCAGGTCTTCAGTTGGGGCCGACCTGTTAAGGAGTCAGGCACCCCCAAAAAGGCAGGGACATTGGGTTGGGAACAGCGTCAGGGCCTCACTCAGTCGATGTCTACTCGTGTGCCTCTGACCGGTTCCTCACAAGTATGTTTTGGGATTTATGTTAAGAACAGAAGAACAGCCAGCTATGCGAAGGTCCACAAGCTCCCCAACAACAAAATGGTAGAAAACTTTAAATAAAGACTATATAGAAAATGTAATTTTCCACTGAGAAAAAAAAAAATTGAGTAATCAAAAAAATCAGTGCAAGGGTGCCCCTAGGCTTTAATGGAGCCAACCTATGACTATTCATCCCAGAATCTGCATGACTGCTGCGGACTATAATATTGTGGCACAGTTGTTGTTCTACAGTACATTTTTTTTTTTCTTTTGGAGGATGTGAAAAGGGCATAAAAAACTTTTATCTATGACACAAATTACGTCCTCATTTTCCATTTCTTCAGAGCTGTCAGTGTATTATGTGAATGGCAATTAGTTGTCTCGCTGCAAAAACAAAGGAAGGAAACAAAACCTGTCTTTAGCTGTATTCATCATGTTGTGAAAATAAAGACTGCAGAAAATTTGGTATAAACAAGCCCTGTGTTGTAATGTTATAGGTTATAATACTGTTATATATGTACACCAAGGGCGACATGTATGAACGGGGCTGCAGCAGAAGTCTGGCGTCTTTTCAGCTCAAAGCCTAGCGTTCGCTCTATTTCTTCCCAGGCGCATTCCAGTATTAGGCGCATTACAGAGTGCACTTTATAATGCTCCTGATATTGGGGGCGTGCTGGAGGTGTCGCACTACAACCGTACGAAGCTACACATTTATAGCTTCATTACGACAATTCTAGGCGCGTTACTGCTGGAAATGGTAAACCACTCTAAAAGTGGTTTACTTGAGCCAGAAGTGTCATTTTTGCGCTAGAAAATTCTAAATCTATGCCCCGCAGTAGAACAGGTTAATAGATTCAGGTGCATTCTACACTACTATTGTGCTAACAAAAATGGCACCTAGGTGCCAAAAATCATGCATGTCTCCCCAAGACCATTCACAACTGTTTATATCAGCGGGGTCTTCATGCTAGATGACCGACAAAGTCCGCAGGGCATTGGTTACAATGAAGCGCACATCAGTGTGTGATGGAGCCAAAGGACATCCACTCCTTTGCCTTTCTATGACTCTTCCAGTCTCTCTGTATCTCTAATACAACCTGCTGAGACACTCTAAGCTAAAGTTCCACTTCCGTCTGAGAGCTTTCCTGCTTAAAAGCCTGGCAATGGCGAGGTCCTGCTGATCAATTGTAAGGTGTTGTCTTGGTCTCGTGATGTAAAATCTGAACAGCAGGATGAGGAGGACGGTTTACATTTCAAAATTGATCTCCTAAATGTATTGGGCGATTCAGGGATCAAACACCTGTTGGGAATTTTGCCACTGAGCTCCTTGTTAGAGATCAGCAAGTTGTGCAAAATGTGCTGAAACATTGAACAGTTGGACATGTGCATCTAAAACTAAACTATGGGCTATTTTGTTAATTTAAAGGGAATCTGTCGCCATTTTTTTTTTACTTATTAAATCAAGCCCCCTGATCCTATTCTTTTCCTCTCAGCCTTTTTTATTTTCCCGATTGTGATTTCTCAATTCGGGTTCAAAATATGAAATTTTGGGGAAGACTTCTTGTTGCACGCTTTAACAGCAGTCAGAGAGATGCTTTACAGCAGCTTCATGCACTTAGGAGAAATTAAGACTGATTCTGTCCCATAGTTTCTATAGGAGAGTTTTCTAGTCATGCTGTGGTGACCTGGGAAGAGGTCACTGTGAGGGAGGTGAGAGGGGGAGCTGTGACTATCTCCTCTTGTGACTGGTGGATCCTGTTTCTATTCACACTGGTGTCTCCTTTAGTTTGGGCCCTCTTTGTGCTGATAGTGAGCAGACAACTGAGAACCTTTCTGTACAGAACAGGAAGTATCAGACAATTATTAGGCCTAGTGGCCAAAGTGAGAGCTTCAGGACTTAAGAATCAATAAAAAATACTGAAAGTGATATGGAAAATTAAAAAAAAAAAAAAAAAAAAATTCCGAAAAAAA
>JAODAL010050054.1:0-27716 GCA_025379985.1 Phyllomedusa bahiana
CTCGCTTCAAGTTGGAAAAAGGATTCAGGTTGCAATTGCTCATTTAGATCCAGGATACGGGCTTCTAAATGTGCAGTGTGCACACATCTTGCACAGCAGTATGCCCCCTCGAACTGTTGCTCAAGGATGGCATACATTGCACTGGTTGTGCACCGGACAGCATTGTCAAACATGGAACTCATGGGGATGTTACCAAAAAGATATATGAATAAATTATAATAATAAGCAGTACAATACTGTCCCCTCTAAACTCCCCAAATCTAAAGTCTCTCAATCTTAAGTCTCCAACACTTAAAAGAAACACACATTAAGGAAAACACACTCGCCTACTCGTTCACTCGCTCATAAATACTCAGTTTTAAACCTTTCCCACACTGCTGTTTGGCTGTGCTGCAACCTCTCTTTCAGGAGCAAAAAAAAAGGGTCTGTTTATAACTGTCATAAGAGTTGTATGTATGTATTATGTGTATTCAGTATTGTTATTCAGCCATGCTTATATTGTCAGTATACAATTCCTGTAGCTCGCAGTTGTCTATCCCCCTTTGGGAATGGAATTCGTAGCCTGTGTCTGGGGAAAATCACACAAGTCTCTTGAGACAATTATATTGCCCCACTCGTTTTTATAACCCAGTGCGTATCTGATAAGCAGCATATTTATGGCTCTTAGTATATACAAACCCCAACCAGAAAGCCAAGCAGATGTGGCCCATGACTCCCCACAACCATAAAAGATTAGCCACAAAAAGTTAATTGTTCATTTATCTGTCAGCACAGAGGCACATCCGTGAGTGCCATCTAGTGGAGACAGTGAGCAACAGTCCTCATTAAACATCAAAGGTCCGCCCACCTTATTAAATCTCCAGCCAGTAAAGTGCAGCATAATTATGAGGGAGGTGGGGAAACCTTAGATGGTGAATTGGGCCTATAAAACACATTGCCCATCTCAGTTCTTTGTACATAGCTTGGGGTTCAATTTCTGATCGAGCTTTGTCCCATCTTCATTCATCCTTACCCCTTGATTTGAAAGCTGACGCATTGTAGGCGTAAAGTCTTTCTAAGTTTCTCCTTTTTATTTTATAACTGTTGCTACATATGTCATATTCTTTGTTATTGCATTTTTATTTTATGTAAGCACTGTAAATCGTTTAGTATTGAAATATTAAAAATTAATACGTTAGTTATTGTTGCTGTAAGAATCCATTACCTTGAAGAAGTGTTTTTAACCCTGTAGCTGCTGAAGAGCAGTGAGGGATCAGAGTCCTTCCATCTGATTTCCTGTTCTTTGGATTATTGAAGGAAGGTGGTGTCAGCGGATAATTTTGGGGTGCTGGAACTGTCTTGGGGTGTGATTTATACTGAGTGAGAGGTGCGTGCAAGTGGAAATAAATCAACTCCATTACAGTGGCCCCCAGTCACATGCTGGTGAGTATGTACGTGACACACTCCCACTCTCCCTATTTTACAAATTAGAAAAGAAAAACAATTTAAAAAAATCAAGCACAATTGGTATCGCCTCATCTGTATAAGTCTGATCTATTAATTTATCACCTTATATATCCCACACTGTAAATGGCATAAAAAATATCAGATGCCAAAACTGCAATTTTTGTTTTAATGCTCTGCCTCTCCAGGGATTAAAATAAAAAGTGATCAAAAAGTCACAAGTATCCAAAACTGGTACCAATGAAATAAACACTTCAGATCGCAAAATAATAGCTCTCAGACAAGTCCATAGATTTAAAAAAAAAAAAAAAAGTTATTGGTCTCAGGAAATGGCGCTGCAAAGGAAATGAAAAAAATAAAAAAACATATGTGATCAAAGTCTTAAACATTTGCTAACATCTTCATCATATGAATTCTTATGTACCCAATATTATTATTTATTTTTTTAAAGTGCCAGGGTGCTGTACATTCAAGGAGGTGGCAACACTAATTGACAAACAACTGGTACAGAGTGAGGGTGGACCCTGTCCGCGAAGGCTTATAATCTATAAGGGTACAATCTACCTATCTGAAATCTAACAAGGCCAAAACTGAGCGACCAGCAGTGAACTGAATTTTCATTAATGGTGATTCCAGACTAAGAAATCATGAATTGGTCAAACCTCAACATGTTTCCATTCAGTTTCTGTGTGGCATCCTGCAGCACTTTTTCCCACAGTTGTTACAGCTGGGCCTATAGATCCTGTACTTTCATGAGTTTCCAAAGCTGGGGTCCTTGCAGTTCCCATAAATGTTGGATTGGTAAATTTGATGAGCGGGCAGGCCAAGAAAGAGCTGTTGGGACAGTGGTGGCCAGATCCCAAACAAAATCTGGATTGGTCACTAAAGATATGATATCGTTCTAATTTGTGGTAGACCAGGTTTCTTATTCATGACACCACTGCAAATGAAGGTGATGGAGGCTGACTGTCAATGGCAAGACATGTTATGAGATCCATAACACCAAATGTCTTCTGCTAGCACCTGGACATCTTGAAAAGGTTCCTCTGATATTTTTTTTTTTTAGAAACGCATTACTGACTCTTTCAGCTGGGTGTCCCTATGCAGTCTTTCAATCTCCAATCAGTGCTGAGAGTCAGTGTGTGCAAGCACAAACCACTTTGCAAACTGGAATGGTAACACCCAATTGACTGATTCAGTAATATCCTTCTAGAAGGAATAACAGAAGAACAGCACAGAAATATTAAAGAGAATGCTCCAGAATTTTTTTTACTTCAATTGGAATATAAGTATTTATTAAAACAGAAAGGTCACGAGATATCATAGGTCTTCAGTTGCATGGAAATTTATTATACAGTGAATAGTCATATATTTTTTTGATATATATATTGGGGCACAGGCAGCTTTGCCAGAATTCTGGTGCAACTTGCTCCAAAAATAATGGCATACATACTTTACACCACATTTATTATTTGCTTTAGACAGTTTCTAGAGACTATGTAAAATAAACTTAAAGGAGCGTGGCTTAGCTTGCACTGCCATTCACCAAAAAATGCACCAAATTTTTGGTGCAATAGGTGGTAAAAAGTGAGCCAACTAACATAAGGTGTAAAGTTATACTTGACAATCTAGCCATGTGCCAGATATATCAACACTGATAAATTTAGCACATTGTAGGACTGTCTAGTCTAAGTTTACACTGTCTAGGTATTAGGCAGTATTGATAAATCTTGTTTATATGAGAACCTTTACATACCTTGTCCTGCTCTTAACTGAGGAAAAGATACAGTTATATTCAATGTTAGTACAGCTCTGTGAGCGAAACAGTCCAGACTGTTACATTGTAACAACCTGTCAGACATTTGTGTAGCTGCTGAAACACCAAATACAAAATACTAACATAATAAATAATTATATATCATTTTACTATACCCGAAAACAGATTTAAGAGGAAACAGAAGCTGTCCTCTCTCTGTTGCGATCTACAGATTCTTATCTTCTCTCTCTACACCATTAAATCATTTGTGCTTTAAAATCCTAGGACACCGAGAGGCATGATGAAAAAAAATCCATTTGGGGAAGGAAACCCTGGCTTCACATGACATCAAGTTATTTGAAAGGAAAGATCTTCAAACATTTCCTGACAAATTGATTTTACCTAAAAAAGAACATGAGCAAACAAAAGCCGTCGACAAAAGAGGACACCACTGGGTTTCGTGTTTTTGAAGAACACAGAGAGGAATTCCACGAGGTAGAAACCTCCAATCGTCCTCTCTTTGTTGCTTTTGAAGTCCATTCCCTCTGCCAGAGTTACATTATATTTTCTCCATCAAGCCTAAATTCTGTTGTATTACAATGCTGCAGTATCAGTGTGTGAAACGTCTATCAGGATATTTATTAGCTCTTTGACATTGTACATTCTCATAAAACATACAAGCTATCTACTGTATAGATAATACATAATGCACAGCAGGATGCTGGCTACCCACGTAATGGTCTACTAGTTCCAAACCAAGGATAGTCCCTACCATAATAGCACTTGTGGGAAATTGAATGTTTACTGTGTCAGCTGTTTTGTAAGCTGAACACATTTTTTATTTATTTCATGTTACTTTCTCTGCACTGCTGACAGGTTTATGTCCTCAAGTTATGGTATACATGTATGTATGTGCCTGGTCCGATAAAATTCATGTAATATGATGTTAATTTCTCTCTGTTGTCTAGAATTTATAGGAATGGGGGCCTTTGTTATAGCTTTCTTACTTTTTTGATGGCATTATATGTCAAATGTGGTCTTTGCAATAATGCATTTTGTATTATTGCCTGCCTTCTGAAAGGGGCATCAGAAAAGCTACACCGGAGTGATTGTCAGAAGCATGAGCACAGAACCTTTTCCTTTTTTAAACTGAACTGAAGCATTTGATGCATGTACTTGTAAAACTATATGCATCAAATCAGCTAAGGAAAGTGCAAGACCCCAAAAAAAAAAATCAAAAATCCAAAGAAAAATCATAGAATACAATGTAAGCAAGCGCCGCTCTCAGGATTGCAGTCCAATGCAGAAAGAGACACCAACAGTTTGCTTTGGTTCCAACATGGTTCCTCCCGTGCTTTATTGGCACAACAGGTATACAGGGTTCAACGGATGGCAAACATAAACAGAACGGTAAACAAACAAACATCTGCTCATCTGAGCGCTGGCTACACAGTGCAGTTACCTTCACTACACCTTGTCAGCAAGCAGATCTATGTGAGCTCCTGGATATCGCCAGTGAGATGCTCCTCAGGCCAAACTCCTTGACCTGTATGTCAGATCCACCTAGTCAGCTGATTAGCTGACTTATAAAGGTTAGCCAAACCCTGGCCTGGAACATGGGGAGCAGACACCCACCCAATACTTTGTCTACTTCAGACAAAATCCATCCCAGGTTTTGGCTGAAGCAACCATACTACTGGTAAACGGATGTCAACCACTTACTGTACATAAACAAATGGCTTCTATCTCACCAAGGCCAGTGAACCTTGGTGACATGTCACTTATTATTTTTTTTTTTCTGATGTAAGCCAGAAATCTAGGTGGGATGTACACTCTATTAAGGACCTACCCAGCTGCCACCTTACAATATATATAATCATCTCACAATCTGACGTGAAATCAGAATAAACCTTACCTGTTTTAGGTCAAATAGGATTACCAAAATTATTTATATTTGCCCAATGCCAGCATTTTTATTACTTTCTGCAAAGTCAAAAATTTACATACATTTCATTAATATTTGGTAGCATTGCCCTTAAACTATATGATTTGGGTCAAATGCTTTGGATATCCTTCCACAAGCTTCTCACAATAGTTGGTAGGAATTTTGGCCCATTCCTCCTGAAAGAACTGGTGTAACTGAGCCATGTTTGTAGGTTGCCTTGCTCGCACCTGCCCTTTTAGCTTTGCCCATAAATTTTTGATAGGATTGAGATCAGGACTTTGTGATGGCCACTCCAAAATATTGACTTGGTTGTCCTTAATCCACTTTGTAACCAGTTTGGCAGTATGCTTTGGGTTATTGTCCATTTGGAAGAATCATTTCTGCCCAAGCTTTAACTTACTGGCTGATGTCTTGAGATGTTGCCTCAGTATTGCCACATAATCTTCTTTTCTCATAATGCCATTTATGTTTTGTCCCTCCTGCAGCAAAACAACCCCACAACATGATGCTGCCACCCCCTGTGGTTCATAGTTGAGATGAGCTTCTCCCTTTTTCCTTCAAACCTAATGATGGTCATTATGGCCAAACAGTTCAATTTTAGTTTTGTCAGACCACAGGACATGTCTCCAAAAATGTAGGTCTTTGTTCCTGTGTGCATTTGCAAACATTAATCTGGCTTTTATATGTTTCTTTTGGAGTAATGGCTTCTTCCTGGCAGAGTGACCTTTCAGCCCATGTTGATACAGTACTCATTTCATTGTGGATAATGACACAGTCTTACTAAGTTCAGCCAGCATCTTCACAAGTTATTTTGCTTTTGTTCTTGGATTTGAACGAGGCACCTTCAGGCAATACTGGGCAATTGCACTCACAAGAACTGATACTCCGAGCTTGTGCAAGTTCCACCGACGTTGTACTTCCTGATTATCTAGATGAGCTTGAATCTTCTTTTAGTGCTGTTTCCCATGATGTTACACACAGAAGCAACTCATTTTACCAATAAGCCTATCAGAAGCTTCCAAAGACATGACATCATATGGGCTGTCCAAAATTGTTTAAATGCATAGTAAACCTAGTGTATATAAACTTTTGACTTTGGAGAAAGTAATAAAAATGCCTCTTTCATTATTCTGTCATTGGCTTGAAACCTGTTCAAGCTCTACCATGTCTTTCCTGTGCACTGGTGCCCAAAACTGTACACAGTTTTCCATGCGTGGGTTCATATTCTGGATTAGAGTTGATTGAACCATTCTAGAAAAACAGAACTGGAATTTTTCGAACTCGAATTGAACCGAACATTTTACTGTTCGTTCGAGTAAAGTTCTGGTTCTAGTTCAACACATCATTTTTATCAGCTTTCTGCACTTTTGGCGGCCATCCAATCACCTTTCTGCACTTTTGCCGCCCACCCAATCAATTTAGAGCACAGAGAAGTGTCAAAAACGTCATCACTGAGGTGTAGGGCTCTCATTGGCTGCTAAAATCAGCATGTAAAATGACCATGTTATATATATATATTTCACTGTATTGCCTTGTGAACGCCATTTTCAGCTCACTCTCTGTACTGTACAGACTGCTCTTAGTTAGCTAGCATTTTCCTCTCCATAGACATCAATAGTTAGGGAGTTGTTATTGCTGGCTGCATCTTTCCCACACCCAGAAGTTATTTGGCGACATTTGCAGGCTCACAGAACGCCTAACTCTTATATACATGGATATATATTATACAGAGTGCTTGGATTTGCTAAATCATACACAGTGTCCAAAAGTCCTGTTTTTGTAGATTTGGGGTTTCAGCAATTGTATAACACACCGTCTCCAAATCTCCTTTTTTTTAAATTTTGGGCCCCCTCAGGATGCAGGGCCCCATAGAAGCTGCTACCGCTGCACCTACTATTGCTATGCCCCTGCTTGCAAGCAGTCCTCATCTTTTCAGTTAGCCATTGAAAGGAATTAAGTATTTTAGCCTCTCAATTTTTTTTCTGTCACTCTTCACTAAGTTGTTCCACATATCCAGTTTACTGTTATGGATGGTAATTCCAACTTCTCCTCACCTGTATAGGTATTAAAATCAACAAGAACATCTTCCCTCATAGACTTTTATGGGGTTCGAAGTTCGAGTTCGAAAAGAAATTCAAACCGAACTCACAAAAGTTCGAGGTTCTAATCGAACTCGAACTTTTTACTGTTCGCTCAACACTATTCCGGATCAATAAGGGGAAACAAAGTTTTAAAATTTCCTATATCACATCTTCTCCCCACACTTAGTTGAACGTGATGAATGTATTTCTTTTTTCAACCATACTATGTAAATGTGTAATATCTTTACATTTTACTGAGACATCAATTAAATTAATAGTAAAAAGGCAAGATCATGATAACAATCCCAGTCAAATATAAAAAATTGAGGTTAAATAAAATCAGATAACACTCAGGTAAGAAAAATGTATGCAAATAAAGAAAGAAATATTTAATCTATGTATACCCTTAAAGGAGTTCTCACTACATGATTAGCTTTTAACATGTAAGGAAATGGAAAGGATAATGAAGACTATTACCAAACACATTGTTGTTTTGGTTTTGCTGTGCTTTCACGCTGCCATCAAATCAGTTCATATGATAGTGATCATGCAGGTTTATCTCTAGCAAAGAAATTTTTTTTTACTAACCTAATGACAAGATTTAACTCTTTAGCCTTTCACCCTGTAGCTTTGTGTACTACAATTTATGAATTCCCCGCATATGTATTTGAAAATGCAGTAAGAACGCAGAGCTGAATGTCAATCACTGCTTTTAACAACTAACCTCCCAGGAAGTTTAAGTTAAAGCTCCCTTGGGGTTTGGTGTAAAACCCCCTTTAAGTTTTTTTAAACTAGTGAAAAAATTTTAAATTAATAAATTCTGAGTACAACAGAGTATTCCAGTATTATAAATTTTTCTATTTCTATTTTAGAACTGATGTGTCTGTGCCTAGTTACATATAGTTGGCCCAAGCCTATAAATCCAACAAGTCTCAAGTCGGGCTAAAAATTTCTTCTAACTACATCCCTCCTGAGAAAGGCAGCACTTCAAAAACAACGTGGTTTTCCCAACAAGTAAAGTTTGGTCGAAAAGGTTTTAAAGTAAAAAGTTTTATTGTGTTTTATAGGAAAAATTGGGTTTAAAAAAAAAAAAGAATTGTGTATGTTTTGTTTTTAAAATGTTTTTATTGAGGTGATTAATGGGAATTGCTTGATTTATGTGAAAAGAGATAAGGACAAAAGAGTGCAACTTGTGTAGAGTTATTTAAATCAGATATTGACCAGGTTTACAAGAAAACGCTCACCTGGTTGGGTTGCGCAAAATTGTACAACACATATAAGCATATAGGTAATACTCTGTAAGGCTTATCTGCAGCAGCCCATGTCCTTTTTTAGAAACTCGGTTACTTCCCCACAATAGAAAGAGACACAGTGGAGAATCAAAAGAAAAAAGCCGGAAAAAACGGACAATAGCGTTCCCGTAGTAGTGGCGATATATTAAAAAAAAGAATGAAAATGGGGGTAACCCCAAAAAATTTAAATGACAAAAAAAATGAAAAGTGTTTAAAAAAACAGTGAAAAAAACATACCATGCATATAAACGACAATAAAAATTTCAGAAAATTTGGGACATAAAAAAAACAGTTAATGTTACTGTATGCACCGGGCACTCAAGGTGATTTTCCCTGCATCTCCCATGATGGACTGTGCATGCACGGCAAAGGAAAACGGCGCATGCACAGAAAGACCAACATCCCATGTCATCAACACGGGAAACACTCTTTATGTGACGTGCCAGTCGGAGCAGCACAGGCGCATACATGCGATGAAACGCAAGTAAATATGTAAAGTCATCCCTTAAAAATCGAATATGTCCCCCAAAAACAAATATTAATATATATATATATAATATATATATATATGTGAAAATAAGCACCACTGAAGGGAACCCGGGTGCAACGGTAACCCCCTCAGGGGTCAAAACATCAAAAAAAAGAAAAAAAACCCCTGCATCACGAGAATGTAAAATAAACAAGTTTTTGCTTTATTCCATGTCAGGCGACGTTTCGGCTTTTAATGAGCCTTTTTTCAAGCAATTATGGGTGGACAATGATTGATATATAAAGGCAGTGCTCATAAATATTCAAAAGTGCAATTAATATACATTTTACAAAAAATATCAAAATCAAACAGTGTATCAAGCAATCAAAATATATGAATTACAACAGTGCACATAAAGCATCATATAAAAGTGAATAACATCAGTGTAAACAAAGTGCATAAAAATATACATCTTTCCACCGTCCCACTCCATCCCTCCACCTGATCTCTCTATCACAGTCAATGGCTACACTCTCTCACCAGCTCTACAAGTCCGCTGCCTTGGGATAACCCTTGACTCCAATCTGTCCTTCAAACCGCACATCCAAACCCTCACCTCCACCTGCCGTCTCCACCTGAAAAATATCTCCCGTGTCCGTTCATTCCTTAACTTCGAAAGCACAAAATGCTCGTCCATGCCCTCGTCATCTCACGCCTAGACTATTGCAACATCCTTCTCTGTGGCCTCCCAGCTAGCACCCTCGCTCCCCTCCAATCCATCCTTAACTCTGCTGCCTGTCTGATTCACCTCTCTCCTCTATACTCCTCTGCCACTCCCCTCTGCCAATACCTACACTGTTTTCCCATTGCCCAGCGAATCCAGTTGAAGTTATCAACCTTTACCTACAATGATCTCCATGTCCTCTCCCCTCCATACATCTCTGCTATAATATCCAGATATCTCCCGTCTCGCAACCTCCGCTCCTCTCATTACCTTCTTCTCTGCTCTCCCCTTATCAGCTCTCACACAACCGTCTCCAAGACTTCTCTCGTGCTTCACCCACACTCTGGAACTCACTGCCCCAACACCTCAGACTCTCCCCCACTCTCACCAGCCTCAAAAGCAACCTGAATACACATCTCTTCAGGATTGCCTACAACCAACAATAACCCTGCTGTCACTATACTATCCACAACCATGTCTGCCCCTCACCTCCTGTCTCTTTCCACCTTCCTTTTAGAGTGTAAGCCCTTGCGGGCAGGGATCTCACTCCTTCTGTACCAGTTGTTAGTTAGTAATTTGTCACCTTTGTACTTGTTTGACCTATGTTATATATGAAACCTGAATGTACAGCGCCTTGGAACCAAGGGCGCTCAAAAATAAATAATAATAATAATAATAATAATAATAATAATAATATGTAAAATTACATACACAGGTGATCAATAAGAGAGAAATGAACTCCTCCTACCAGCAAGATCCTACATAGAAGCACATGCAAACTCGGACTCGGCGTCCCCCATGTCTCACAGAGCATGTCAGGAACTACGTCGTCATGCCGGTACGAAGCGCTAGCCGCTCCTGTCCGCGCATGCGCAAATCGTAACAAATACCACCAACGCCCTCTTAGAAAAGGAACAACAGCAAGTTGTCAATGAAACATCATAGACACATCGCTGGAATCCACAAACAAAATGAAAAATAAACCAAACAAAAACAAAAACAATATAATGTATATAAACCATGGACAACTATCAGAATGGAAACAATAGATGCATAGAGCTCTCCATATATGATGGAGAGACAGTGTACATCGTAACCGGGCCAATGTGTATGGAATAAACCACACATAATCAGCACAGTCTGATCCCATAATGATTAAAGTCATATACAGCAGGAGGAACCATAACATAAAAATGTCACCGATCATCCGCTGTAATAGACAAGTCCCACGGTTAATAAGTGACTCCACACTTTTCAGAATTATATTGAATTAATTAATAAAAGAAATAAAAAGGTAATAATAATAAACAAAAATAATAAAAATAAAAAATAAAAATAAAATAAAAAATAAAGAAATAAAGAAATTGGCAAGGTGGCAAACATAAAATATACATCGCAAGACACGGAAGACAACCGAGATCCAAATTGCACAAAAAATATGTTTATATATGTTAAAAAAAAAATAATAAAAAAACAGCTCGATAAGAGGAAGTTCATATTTTCCCGTTGTAAACTCTTATTTTCCAATATGGAATCTGAAAAAAATAAAAAAACAAAATTAAACAATAGATAATAATCCACCATATACCTAAGTGCATAACATAGGTCAACATGAACGAATAAAGAAGGGAAGCATTGTTACACCATCGATTATCTAAACATCTTATGATTGATTTTAAATTCAATATTCAAACCATGAGGTTTAAGAGAGTTTAACTTGTAAATCCACTCTAATTCTTTTTTCTTTAACAAGTTAATTCGATCACCTCCTCTTTTTAAAGGTAACACATTATCAAGAACCATACATCTAATATCCCATTCTGTATGATTGGCTTCTAAAAAATGTTTGGACACCGGAAGATCTAATCTTTTTTTGCGTATAGACTGTCTGTGGCCATTAAGTCGTGTTTTTAAATCGCAAGTAGTTTCACCTACATAGATTTTTTTACATGGGCACCATAATACATACACTACCCAGTCTGAATTGCAGGTAAAATATGCCTTAATTGGAAATCTGACATTAGTATTGGGATGTATAAAAAATTCACCCTTTTCAATCAATTTACAATTAATACAGTTTAAACAGGGAAAAGTGCCAAATTTAGGTGCACCCAAAAACATTTGTTTTTTCTTAGATTGTGAGGGTATAGAATTTCGCACTAGACGGTCATTCTCTGTGAGTGGAGGGGTTTTTTCTTGTATATATATATATATATATATATATTATATATATATATATATATATATATTAGGAGTAAAAATAAAACACCTAAAACTAATGCTGTACTTTCTACTCCAGAGGCATAAAACCCATAGAATAAAGCTATGAGAATAATACCCAGGTGAGAGCCAGACACCAGCTACTCCAAATATTGGAAAAGCCAAAGGCTAGCAAATGAGTCTCCATATATTTATAGATAGGAGGCGCATATTCAATAAAAGAAAGCGCTATAGGCCCTAGACCAAAAGAAATAGCAATTGCATAGAGCCAGTCAACATAAAGGGAAATAAATGTAATAAGATACTAAAAAAATACACTAAAAAATACAAAACAATATTGGTTCATCTAAATAGGAGACAAAATCCGGGAAAAAACGTAGCCAGAAGTCAGGTCCACCAGCTTTCCAAAAGTACTTTCAAATCTAAAAAAGAAGAAGAGAAAAGAAAATGAATCCATAAATAAAAACAATACAGAAGTATATACACAAAGATATATACCAGCACTAATGGTGCTTAATTACCAAGAGGTAAACGATGAGAGCAGAGCAATGCAAAAAGCAAAAAAAAGATGAGTATCGAAAAAGAACACCAATTCAATGACATATTTGAGGGAATATTTTAAATTCCAGATTCAAACATTTAGGGTAAAGAGTATCAAGTTTATGGATCCACTGTAATTCTTTCCATTTTAATGTAAGTAAGCGGTCACCTCCACGTTTATTTTGGGAGACATGATCTACAATAATAAATCGCAGATCCTCATCATTATGTTGGGCATCAATAAAGTGTTTAGGTACAGTGATACATCAGGGATAGAACATTTTTTTTTAAAATAAGATACATGAAGTCAATTTACTTGACTCTGATTACTTAGTATCTTTTTATATTTTCATTCTCTACACTTCAATTGATCACCATAGAGGGATAGCTACTGTAAAAAATGTCCTTGAAAATTCTGACAAGTCTTCCACCCTAGTTGATGTTTTACTTAAATTATTACACCTCATTCTTACAGAGAATTATTTCTCTTTCCAAGATCAGTACTATATACAGTTGAAGGGGACAGCTATGGGCTCCAATGTGGCACCAACATATGCAAATATGTTTATGGCCATGTTGGAGGAGGAGTCAATCTATGTGTCCCACTATCATAGGCATTTGTTGAGATGGTGGAGATACATAGATAATTTTTTTGTCATATTTAGGGGCTCGTTTAATCAGCTTGAAGATTATTTTATATTGTTGAATAATATAGACCAAGATATTAAGTTTACTATGACCTTTTCACTCACTATTATCCAATTTTTGGACACTGTGGTCTCGGATAATGGGGATCCACTTACTATGGAGTACAGATAGGAATAATTTTTTACATTTTGATAGTTTTCATCCATGCCCTATGATCAATTCCTTACCCTACACTCATTTTTTGAGGGTTAAGAGGATTGTGGATGACCCCATAGCTCTTGATAATAGATGTAATGAAATGTGATTGAAGTTCAGGAAACGTGGCTACACTGAAAGAATAATTACATCACAAAGTAGTAAGGCAGAAAATTTAGATATCTCATCTCTTCTTAGTAATAGGCAACATTGTCCCTCTGTTCCATTAATTACTTTTGCTTCCACTTATTCCAATATATCAAATAAAATTAAAAAAATTATCAATAAAGAATGGCATATATTAAAATAAAATTTTCCAACATTATTAGAGTTTAAATGTGCGAACATATGGCTTTCAGGAGAAATAGGAATCTGAAAGATGTCCTTGTCTCAGCTGAGATAAAAATGGATACCACTAATAGACAAATGTTTGTTAAACCACATAAAACAGGCTGTTTTCCTTGTTTGAATTGTGTTTGTTGTAGAAACTTGATAAAAAAAATGATACATTAATTTATCCTCAGACTATTAAAAATTATAAATTAATGCATTTTGACTTGTCGTAGTCAGTTTGTGATTTATATTTTGTCCTGTCCATGCAATCTTTTATATGTTGGAGAGACTTCCCAGGAATGTAGAATACAGATTAAGAAACATAAATCTACTACATGCACTGGTAAAATCAATCTTCCTGTACTTATACACTTTTTTTATGCCCAACATAATGTTGAGGATCTGTGATTTATTATTGTAGATCATGTCCCCCAAAATAAACCTGGAGGTGACCACTTGCTTACCTTAAAACGGAAAGAATTACAGTGGATCCATAAACTTGATACTCTTTACCCAAAATGTTTGAATCTAGAATTTAAAATATTCCCTCAAATGTGTCATTGAGTTGGTGTTCTTTTTTGATACTTATCTTTTTTTTTGCTTTTTGCATTGCTCTGCCCTCATCGTTTACCTTTTGGTAATTAAGCACCATTAGTGCTGGTGTATGCCTTTGTGTATATACTTCAGTATTATTTTTATTTATGGATTCATTTTCTTTTCTCTTCTTCTTATTTAGATTTGAAAGAACTTTTGGAAAGTTGATGGACCTGACTTCTGGCTGCGGATTTTCCCAGATTTTATCTCCTATTCAGAAGGACCAATATTGTTTTGTATTTTTTAGTGTATTTTTTGAGTATCTTATCCAATCTATTTCTCTTTATGTTGACTGGCTCTATGCAATTGCTATTTCTTTTGGTCTAGGGACTATAGCTCTTTCTTTTATTGAATTTGTGCTACCTATCTATAAATATATGGAGACCCATTTACTAGCCTTTGGCTCTTACAATATTTGGAGTAGCTGGTGTCTGGCTCTCTCCTGGGTATTTATCTCATAGCCTTAATCTATGGGTTTTATGCCTCTGGAGGGAGTAGGAGGTACACCATTAGTTTTAAGTGTTTTACTTTTACTCCCATTCATGACCGATATGTGTTTTATATGAGCCTTTGAATATATATACATTTGGGACACTGAATGCGCAGTAGATGAGTGATTCCGTGTTGGTGTGACAGGATTTTGGCCTTTCTCCATTTTCCTTCGGCACACATGCACTGTCCATCATGGGAGACACCGTGACAACACGCTGCTTGAGTGTCTGGTGCATACAGTTAACTATTAATTGATTTTTATGTACCCAATATACATGGTATGCTCTGCTTTACTTAGGTTGACACACTATTCATGTGTTTTTTTGTCACTGCATGATGTACATATTGTCACCATGTATGACACATCTCTTAGATATGACTACTTATTTTGCATTTTATATATTCAATGTAAGGCTGCGTTACACGTCAAAGACCAAATACAGGTCGGATTTGATGTTGTTGAACTCTATTGTTATATTGTGCTTTCTAATGGTGTCATTCAACGTACCATAGAATATATGCAAAAAAGAAACATGGATCGCACATCCTCATACTATACGTTTATCTAATGCTTCTCAGCAAAACTATATAAAAAACGAACAGGAGGTTCTTAGTATACTTTTTGATCAAAACGTATAGGCCCACTTGCCACGTCGCGGCGACCTCTATTAAGTGGGTCCCTACGCTAATGGGGGCAACACTGCATGGCGGCCACCGCCGCAGCAAAAACTACACAGATGAGGGACACAACCCAGTGGCCCAACAGCACCACTGCTGCCAGACCTAGCCCCCTGGCTCTGGGCTGCACCATCCCACCAGCATAGCATCATAGCAACAATGGCCGCCATGCAGCACCGCCACCAAAAAAAGGAAAGGTTGACACAGCTTACCTTCCCTTGGGCCCACTGCAAGTAGACTGAAAGGAGCAGGGCATTAACCCTTTTATACAGACTACTGCTAATTAAAAACACCTGGGCCAAATGGGAGGAGTGCTGATCCATATGTGAAAAAGCAAGGACACATTGTAAAACATATGCAAAAAAGAAACATAAATCGCACATCCTCACACTATATGTTTATCTAATGCCTCTCAGCAAAACTATATAAAAAACGAACAGGAGGTTCTTAGTATACTTTTTGATCAAGACGTATGAGCCCACTTGCCACGTCGCGGCGACCTCTATGAAGTGGGTCCCTACGTTAATGGGGGCAACACTGCATGGAAGCCACCGCCGCAGCAAAAAACACACAGATGAGGGACACAACCCAGTGGCCCAACAGCACCACTGCTGCCAGACCTAGCCCCCTGGCTCTGGGCTGCACCACCACACCAGCATAGCAACACAGCAACAATAACCGCCACACAGCACCGCCACCAAAAAAAAAGGAAAGGTTGACACAGCTTACCTTCCCTTGGGCTCCCTGCTAGTAGACTGATAGGAGCAGGGCTTTCGCCATTTTATACTGACTACTGCTAATTAAAAACACCTGGGCCAAATGGGGAGGAGTGCTGATCCATGTGTGATAAAGCAAGGACACATTGCGAAACATATGCAAAAAAGAAACATGGATCGCACATCCTCACACTATACGTTTATCTAATGCTTCTCAGCAAAACTATATAAAAAACGAACAGGAGGTTCTTAGTATACTTTTTGATCAAAACGTATAGGCCCACTTGCCACATCGCGGCGACCTCTATTAAGTGGGTCCCTACGCTAATGGGGGCAACACTGCATGGCGGCCACCGCCGCAGCAAAAACCACACAGATGAGGGACACAACCCAGTGGCCCAACAGCACCACTGCTGCCAGACCTAGCCCTCTGGCTCTGGGCTGCACCACTCCACCAGCACAGCATCAAAGCAACAATGGCCGCCATACAGCACCGCCACCAAAAAAAAAGGAAAGGTTGACACAGCTTACCTTCCCTTGGGCTCCCTGCAAGCAGACTGATAGGAGCAGGGCATTCACCCTTATACAGACTACTGCTAATTAAAAACACCTGGGCCAAATAGGGAGGAGTGCTGATCCATGTGTGAAAAAGCAAGGACACATTGTAAAAACACATGCAAAAAAGAAACATGGATCGCACATCCTCATCCACATCCTCATACGTCGCCGCGACGTGGCAAGTGGGCCTATACATTTTGATCAAAAAGTATACTAAGAACCTCCTGTTCGTTTTTTATATAGTTTTGCTGAGAAGCATTAGATAATCGTATAGTGTGAGGATGTGCGATCCATGTTTCTTTTTTGCATATGTTTCACAATGTGTCCTTGCTTTTTCACACATGGATCAGCACTCTTCCCCATTTGGCCCAGGTGTTTTTAATTAGCCGTAGTCTGTATAAAAGGGTGAAGGCCCTGCTCCTTTCAGTCTACTTGCAGGAAGCCCAAAGGAAGGTAAGCTGTGTCAACCTTTCCTTTTTTTTGGTGGCGGTGCTGTGTGGCGGTTATTGTTGCTGTGATGCTATGCTGGTGTGGTGGTGCAGCCCAGAGCCAGGGGGCTAGGTCTGGCAGCAGTGGTGCTGTTGGGCCACTGGGTTGTGTCTCTCATCTGTGTGGTTTTTGCTGCGGCGGTGGCCGCCATGCAGTGTTGCCCCCTTTAGTGTAGGGACTCACTTAATAGAGGTTGCCGCGACGTGGCAAGTGGGCCTATACGTTTTGATCAAAAAGTATACTAAGAACCTCCTGTTCGTTTTTTATTTAGTTTTGCTGAGAAGCATTAGATAAACGTATAGTGTGAGGATGTGCGATCCATGTTTCTCTTTTGCACATGTTGTACCATAGAATATACTGGGAAACCCCAAAAATATAAGTGAGGCAAAATGTGAAAAAAAAGCATTCTTGTGCCATGATAGCAGGAGTTTTGCTCTTATGACGTTCAATCTTCTTTATAAATGATGTATTATCTGTATTCTCCAGGTTGATATGAATCTGGCAATACCAAACATGTAAGGTTTTTATGCCGTAAAAGAAATCCAAACATTTTCTATTTTTCATATTTTTGCCACGGCAAATTTTGCAACCAATATTTTTTTTTTTAATAACACCTACAGACTTTAGCAAGGGTGAATTTTTTCTTATGTGTCCAATAGACTTCAGTTCAATATTGTGTATATAAAATATTTTTTTAAACAAAAATTGGACAGATTTCTGAATTAGAGGAAGATTTTTTACTGATGGTTTTGAGCCCTATCTATAGCTAGAAATGCATGGTCCTGGCATGAATTGATAATACAAAAGTATGAACCCAGTCCATTGCTCTGTAAAAAATAAAAAAAATACTTTTGTCTAAATGGGGTAATACAATATTAGAGGTAGAATGACTAATTCTACATCATACTTTTGACCTGATCAACCCCTGCAAAAGCACATTGGGTTATACTAATCAATCTCTGTTCTTATGGATTTTTTTTGCATAAACAAGTACAGTTGAGGTCAGAAGGCTGCATACAATTACGTCAGTGACTAAAATGCAGGAATAAACAACTGGGAAAAAATAATATGTTAAAATATATATTATATAAAATTATACATGTTCCGTCAGCTTAAGAGTAGTAAATTATGGGAATGTTCTGCAGAGAAATCATCGTTATTTTGTCTCAAGCTCAGGTTGGACATTTATGGCTATATAGGGCTATCATCTTTTATAAACATTCAGCTTCAACTTGGGTTTTTCTTATTATTACTTTTGACTTTTAAAGTTTTAGTAATCTCAAATCTCAGACACTTCTGAAAACTATGACTTTTATTCTAAACATTATGGGCAACATGTATGAATTTTGGTGATCAGGTGTCAATTTTATTGCGTGTATTAGTAGCATAGAATGCGCCTGAATTGATGAACCTGTTCTACTGTGGGTCATACTCAGACTCATGTAGACCACTATTAACTTGGTGTGCCTGTTCTAAATGTTTTGCGCCTAGTCTGCCGTCCTCCTGTCATAAATGTGTAGTATCATACGGTTGTGATGCGACACGCCTCCAGAACATCCCCTGATCTTAGGCGATTTGCAAAGTGCCGTGGGCGTCCGGTAATGCGCCTAATTTTGAAGTGTGATTGCTCATACATCTTGAGAACAGAACTATGCCAGTTTTTGGGCTGAAAGGACACCAGACTACTGGCACGGCCCTATACATACATGTCGCCCTATATGTGATTCAAGTGCATTCAATGCAATTTAAATACTATAATCATCTCATTGTTAATGGAAAGAGATCAATGATAAAGACAAAGGGCGACATGTATGATCGTGATTTTCGCCTGTTTTCAGGCGTATACTGAGCCTCACGGTGCCGACTCCACTGTCGGATGCAGGAATGAGCTGTTAGACGCAACCTTCGCCACTTTCGGATGCGCCTAACATGAAGGGGCGTGCAGTGGGTGCGCTGTGGGCGTTCTGGGGTGGGACGCACCAGATTCAAATACTCCGATGCATGTATGAATGCAGGTCGGCAAAGTGAGGCGCATTACAGCTCCTACAGGCAGACCGCATTCAATGTGGTCTACCTGAGTCGGAGGAGGTGCAGTGAAGCTAGAACTTATTATAATGGGGCAATACAATACAGTTACAACAGTACATTAATAAAAAAGAGTTATCTATAAAATTAGTTACTGAATAAAGATAATTATCAAAGTTGTATAAAATCGATTTCAATGTATTGAAAAAGTTGATCATTTAAAATTAAAGGAAATATATATAAGATCTCCAAAGAAAGAAATATCAGCTATAAAAGGTCTTAAAAATACGGAGAAAATTAAACTAATTTTACATTAAATAAGCCAATGATGATGTTGTACTGATATTAAAAAAAATAAAAAATTAAGATGTATTTTTTCTTCTTTCACCTTTTATTCTATTTTGTATGTATAGCAAGAGCCAGCACAGCACAGGTCTTGCTGGGACCTGTGGTCCTCCAAGCAAGATTTCTATGTTCCCAGGGCTTAGTTCTGGTCGTATTTATGGACATATTTACGTCCACAAATACATCACCAACTCAGCCTAAAATAATAAATAATTAGCTTACAATTGATACCAATAGAAAATCCGGATGTATTTGCGGAGGTAAATACGACCAGAACTAAGCCCTGGGAACATAGAAATCCTGCTTGGAGGACCACAGGTCCCAGCAAGACCTGTGCTGTGCTTGCTCTTGCTGTATATACTAAACAGAATAAAAGGTGAAAGAAGAAAAAATACATTTTTGCTATTCACTAACATGCTTAATAATTTTTCGCTGATTTCCAGCCTGTCTCTAAACTTAATACATGTTAGGTGCATTCCTTACGCGCCTACGTTCCGCAATGCGCATCACACACTGGCGAGACGCAGGGAACTTTACACCGCATGTATGAGAGCACTTCGGACGCCGACATAAATCAGGCGCAGTTTTCACGGAAAAAAGCGTGAAAATGCTGATCTTCATACATGTCGCCCAAAGGTTTTATGCTCATACAACACTGGATCCTGGTTCAGTTTTGAGGCTAACTCTGATTCGGGGTTTTGTCTGTTTCTGGGATATTTTTAGATTGGGACTGGCACATTGCAGGACTCCAAGCTCCAGCATGTCTTTTTAACTGTATGCATCTCCTTGGGATGCACATTCACTTAAACATTATGGCAGAGCAGGGAGCCTACATGAGTAAGCGATGCAGGCGGCATGATGTAGTGACATTATAATGCCACCTGTCTGCCTCTTCTAGGCCACAAGCCTAAGGCAGGATGACTTAGATTTGAAACCTACAAAATGATAGTGGTAGCATCTTGGTGCAGGTGGCATGATTATGTCACAGGGTTCTCGCCATCCACGAGCTAGAGGAGTAAGATATTTGGCGGGAGAATGTGGTGACCTGAGCTTCATTTTTTTATTATCAAAATGAGGGCTCTAGTGAGAATGGGACTTCCTACCTATAGGAGGGCCTATATACTTACTTACTCGGGGTACTATGTACCCATTTGCCTGCTGAAGGAACTATATATCAACTTACTGACTTGGGGGGGTCTAAATACTTCGCTTCCTACTGGAGGCCTACCTACTTATTTATGTTGCCTATGTACCTACTCACTTAATTTGGTGGTAAAGCTGCATAATATATTAGTGGTTTACCTACTTATTATATGGAGACACAGAAGAGGACTAAAACTGTATAGTGGCAGCATACAATTGTCCCTGATTATAAAAGTGAATGCACACCTTTCCCTGGCCCTGTGATTAAGGGTTTCTATGCACCACTTTTACATTCTTGCTTGTGTTGATGATGTTGTTTATTTTAGAAAGTGGTGCATGAGAAATGCAAAATAATTTAGAGGTGGATATTTATGTAGGCTGGTGGGGGTTTGTCTCTGAAGTAGGTGAACCAGATGTTTATGTTTTGGAAATGGAGGCAACTTTTCTTGGGCTTCATGCTGATATGGTTCCAGGTCTCCCAGAATGAGTTGCCTTGGAGAGAGGCTTCAAGCTGTTGGAGTTTGTGGGGGATATGCTCCTGCCTTTTCCTTCTAAGGGTGAAGTTGTATTGCCTCTGTAAGGTGCCATAGGCTGCACTCGGATCATTGTTGTTGGTTAGTGTCTTTAGTTCAAGGCTGCCCATATGGAATTATGTAGAGCATGGCATTTACTGTCAAACCATTTTGAGATAGCTCATTAGTTGGTCTCTTGAGGCTAATTCATTCCTCTGTCATTCTTTCTCTCTTTTATATATACTGAGAGAGAGGGGGAAATGGATTAGCCTCAAGAGACCAACTAATAAGCCATCTTAAAATGGTTTGACAGTAAATGCTATGTTCCACATAATTCTATAAGGGCAGCCCCCAACCAAAGAAATGTGTGTTGTACTGCTTGTATAACAGTGTAAATTTTGGGTGCCCTTGAAATAACTCAACACACAACCATCAAAGTCTAAACCGCTGGCAACAAAGTGAGTACACCTTAAGTGAAAATAGACAAATTGTATACAAAGTGTTAATATTTTGTGTGGCCACCATTATTTCCAACACTGCCTTAACTCTCTTGGGCATAGAGTTCACTAGAGCTTTACAGGTTGCAGCCACTGGAATCCTCTTCCACTCCTCCATGACATGATCACAGAGCTGATGTATGTTAGAAGACCTTGCTCTCCTCTACCTTCTGTTTGAGGATGCTCAATGCGGTCTAGGTCTGGAGACATGCGTGGCCAGTCCAGCACCTTTACCCTCATTTTCTCTAGCACGGCAATGGTCGCCTTGGAGGTCTGTTTGGAATAGTGCCCTGTGGCCCAGTTTCTGAAGGGAAAGGCTCATGCTCTTACATATAGTTACATAACTATTTATGTTGAAAAAAGACATATGTCCATCAGGTTCAACCAAGGGTGGGGAAAGATGTGTCTAAAGGGAGAGGAAAGGGAATTTTTAAGCTTTGTTTCTCCTACTGATAAAGATTTGGAACCCATAAGGCAAGAACCAATCTGCCCTAAATGAATATTTAATTTCTGCTCCCAAAATTGCCATCAGAATGGATCTAGACTAGAGATGGGCGAATTTCCCTAAATTCGGTTCGTTCACTTCGCCGAATTTCTCGGCAAAAAATAACTTCGTTCCGAATTACTTCGGGACGAATCACGTTAAAAAACAGCTATTTCCAGGCTGCACAGAGCCGGGCAGGTGCTATAAAAATGTTCAGCCATGCTTAAATATGCAGAGGAAGTTTGGTGTGGTCTTCATACAATGTTGTGTTTTAGTATGACATGCAGATGACTGCCGCCGCTCTTAGAATCGCTTCACTATAAAATTCCCTGGGCACTTAAGAGGGCAAAACTGAAACCCAAAAAAATGAAGGGGAATGTAGCCTGATAAAGTCATGGCAGCGAAAGCTGAAAAAAACAAGCGAGGGCTCAGGTGGCAACATCAGTGACAGAGTGGGAGGTGACGGGGGCAGCCACAGCAGCATGAGGTCAGAGGGGTGGCACAATGACCCTTCTGGAGGTGGCAAAAACAGGAGTAGGGCCCAAAAAGTGGCACAATGACACAGTGTTGATTGGGCGGCATCAACAGCAGCACAGCATGAGGTCAGACATGGCACAAATACATTCTAGAGGTGGCAAAAACAGGAGTAGGCCACAGAGTGGCACAATGACACAGTGTTTAGGGCACGGCAGCACCACAGCAGCAGCATGAGGTCAGACAGTGGCACAATGAAAAGTGTGTAGGTCACCAGGCATCAGCCCCCAGCAGCAGCATGAGGTCAGACAGTGGCACAATGACATGTGTAGGTCAACGGCACAGCCACAGCAGCAGCATGAGGTCAGACAGTGGCACAATGACAGAGTGTGGAGGTCACGGCAGCACCACAGCAGCAGATGAGGTCAGACAGTGGCACAATGACACAGTGGGGGTAGTCACGGCAGCAGCCACAGCAGCAGCATGAGGTCAAAAGTGGGACAATGACAGAGTGTGTAGGTCACGGCATCAGCCCCCACAGCAGCCATGAGGTCAGACAGTGGCACAATAACAGTGTGTAGGTCCGGCAGCAGCCACAGCAGCAGCATGAGGTTCAGACATGGCATAATGACATTCTGGAGGTGGCAAAAAACAGGAGTAGGCCACAGAGTGGGACAATGACACAGTGTGGAGGTCACGGCAGCACCACACAGCAGCATGAGGTCATACAGTGCACAATGACATTCTGGAGGTGGCAAAAAAAAAGGAATAGGCCACAGAGTGGGACAATGACACAGTGTGTAAAGGGCACGGCAGCGCCACAGCAGCAGCAAGAAGTCAGACAGTGGCCGAATGACAGTGTGTAGGTCACGGCAGCAGCCACAGCAGCAGCATGAGGTCAACAGTGCACAATGAAATTCTGGAGGTGGCAAAAACAGGAGTAGGCCCCCAGAGTGGACAATGACAAAGTGTGTAGGTCACGGCAGCAAACCACAGCAGCAGCATGAGGTCAGACAGTGGCACAATGACACAGTGTGTAGGGCATGGCAGCAGCCAGAGCAGCAGCATGAGGTCAGAAAGTGGCACAATGACAAGTATGTAGGTCCCCGGCATCAGCCACAGCAGCAGCATGAGTCCCGACATGGCACAATAACAGTGTGTAGGTCACGGCAGCAGCCACAGCAGCAGCATGAGTCAGACAGTGGGAAAAATGACATTCTGGAGGTGACAAAAACAGGATTAAAGGGCCCCAGAGTGGGAAAAATGACACAGTGTGGAGTCACGGGCAGCAGCCCCCACAAGCAGCAATGAGGTCATACAGTGGCACAATGACATTCTGGAGGTGGCAAAAACAGGAATAGGCCACCGAGTGGGACAAGGACACATGTGTGTAAAGGTTCACGGCAGCAGCCACAGCCAGCAGCATGAGGGCAGGGCAGTGCACAATGACAGAGTGTGGAGGGCACCGCACAGCCACAGCAGCAGGGATGAGGTCAGACAGTGGCACAATGACACAGTGTGTAGGTCATGGCAGCAGCCAGAGCACAGCATGAGGTCAGAAAGTGGCACAATGACAAGTGTGGAGGCCCCGGCATCAGCCACAGCAGCAGCTTGAGGTCAGACAGTGGCACAATAACAGTTGTGTAGGTCACGGCCAGCAAGCCACAGCAGAGCATGAGGTCAAAAGAGTGGCAAAAATGACATTCTGGAGGTGACAAAAACAGGGGTAGGCCACAGAGGGGACAATTGACACAGTGTGGAGGTCACGCAGCAAACCACACCCGCAGCATGAGGTCATACAGTGGCACAAGAACATTCTGGAGGTGGCAAAAACAGGAATAGGGCCCCAGAGTGGGACAATGAACACAGTGTGTAGGTCACGGCAGCAGCCACAGCAACAGCATGAGGGGCAGACAGTGGCCCCAATGACAGAGTGTGTAGGTCACGGCATCAGCCACAGCAGCAGCATGAGGTCAGACAGTGGCACAATGAAAATTTTGTAAATGACCGGCAGCAGCCACAGCAGCAGCATGAGGTCAGACAGTGGCACAATGACAGAGTGTGGAGGTCACGGGAGCAGCCAAGCAGCAGCATGAGGTCCCGACAGTGGCACAATGACACAGTGTGTAGGTCTTGGCAGCAGCCCAGAGCAGCAGCATGAGGTCAGAAAGTGGCACAATGACGAGTGTGTAGGTTTACGGGATCAGCCACAGCAGCAGCAATGAGGTCAGACAGTGGCACAAAACAGTGTGTAGGTCACGGCAAGGGAGCCACAAGCAGCAGCATGAGGTCAGACAGTGGCACAATGACATTCTGGAGGTGGCAAAAAACAGGAGTTTGGCCACAGAGTGGGACAAAAGACACAGTGTGGAGGTCACGGCAGCAGCCACAGCAGCAGCAAAGAGGGCATACAGTGGCACAATGACATTCTGGAGGGGCAAAAACAGGAAATAGGCCACAGAGTGGACAAAAGACACAGTGTGTAGGTCACGGCAGCAGCCACAGCAGCAGCATTAGGTCAACAGTGGCACAATGACAAAAGTGTGTAGGTCACGGCATCAGCCACAGCAGCAGCATGAGGTCAGACAGTGGCACAATGAAAAGTGTGTAGGTCACGGCAAGCAGCCACAGCAGCAGCATGAGGTCAACAGTGGCACAAATGACATTCTGGAGGTGGCAAAAACAGGAGTAGGGCCGCGAGTGGGTCAATGACAGAGTGTGTAGGGCACGGCATCAGCCACAGCAGCACATGAGGTCAGACAGTGGCACAATGACATTCTGGAGGGCAAAAACAGGAAAAGGCCACAAGTGGGGGCAATGAAAAAAAGTGTGTAGGTCACGGGAGCACCCCCAGCAGCACATGAGGTCAACCGTGGACAATGACAGAGTAGGTAGGGCACGGCAAACCCCAGCACAGCATGAGGTCAACATGCACAAGACAGTGTGTGGGCACGGACAGCCACGCACACATAGGGCAGAAAGTGGCACAAAGACAGTGTGTAGGTACGGCAAAAAGCCACACAGCAGCAGAGGTCAGACATGGGGACAATGACGAGTGTGGGGGGTCACGCCATCACCACAGCACAGCATAGGGAGACAAAGGGCACAATGACACAGGGGGTTTGGGCACGGCAGCAGCCACAGCACGGCATGAGGTCAGACAGGGGGACAATGACATTTTTGGGGTGGGGAAAAACTGGAGAGGCCCAAAAGGGGGCCCAAAGACAAGAGTGGGGGTGATGGCGGCAGCAGCAGAGGTCAACATGGCACAATGACAGAGTGTGGAGGGGGGGCAATACCAGTCCCTGGGAAAGATTTTTTTTGGTGCAGATGGGGAAACGTCACAATATGTGGCATCAGGCGGGGGCGGCATCAATTATGGCTGGGCAGGTAGTTGAACCCAACTCATTTCTCACAGTTTTTTTTGGGGGGCGTCATGGCTATGTATCTGATGCCAAGGCATTGGTGGGTGGAAATCCTGGCCGATCCACGCCGATTCATCTTTTCAAAGGTCGTCGTTCCACATTTCCCGTGGCAAGGGGTTTTTTCCTTGGGGTAACATCCCCCCCCCCCCGCACGAACACCCCCCTCGTGCCAACACGGCCGGGCAGGACAGCTTCCCACGCAAACCGGCCAAGTTGCGGCCACACATCCTTTTTTGGCGCCCATAGCCCCCCACGGATCTCAACGGGGTGGAAGAGTGCTGTCCAAGTAGGCCACCACCTGTTGGTTTTTCGGGTACGCTCCAGGTCCTGCGCTGCTGCTGCTGGCGACTGCCCTCCCTCATAGGCGGGTGAAGTAAGCTGCTCATCAAAAACTCCGACAGGTTCTGCTGATAGAGCTGGTACTGCTCCTACCCCCCCCCTTCCACCAGCCCCGGGGGTTTGTAGTACTGACGCTGAAGAACCCCCCGTCAGACCTGTCAGGGGGGGACAATGCCCCGCACATGGGACGGCCAACTGACAAAGGAGGATTTCCCATAAAAATTTTTATTTTCCCTCCCTTTCAATAGCGGGAAAAAGGCTCCCATTTTGGGAAAACCGGAAAGCGGGGGTCCAATGGGGTGGAGAGCCAAAGGTCATCCCTCTGCCGGATGTGACTTTTCCCGGCTGTCACACCAGGCAAACACATGCTGCGGGCCACTGCCAAGTACCCGGGGGGGTCCCCTGCCTCCATCTCCACTGTATACTGCCACGGTGCTTGCGGGTCATCTGCCTCTCTTCCCCTCATCTCTCTACCTCCTCCAGCTCTCCCCTCCTCCTCCTTGTCACCCCGGGGAGAAAAATCCACTCATTTTTCCAGACAAGCTTCCCGCTCCAATGTCCCCCCCCTCCCCTCCTCCATTTCAGTCCCCCCCCGACTCATGTGGCCGCTAATTTAGTCGCCAGTCTCCAGTCCCCCCGCCCAACAGATTTTTCAGCTCTGTTCCAGGGCAGAAGCATGGGAAAGAACGTTATTCATCCCGTAGTCCCCCCGGGGACTGACAAAAAATTTGGCCCCCAAAGCCTCAAAAAACTGGGGAGGTTTCACTCAAGCTGCCACTGGCTACCCCAAAATTTTCAAGGGGATACTCCCGTCCGCCTGGGTCCAAAAAAAAAAAAAAATCGTTTTTAAGGGCCTTTTTTCTGTTCTACAGTCGGTCCAACATGTGCAGGCTGAAAATTCCCAAAGGGTGGAAACATTTGCATATCAAGTGTGTTGGGGGGGGCCTTTTTTGCCCTGGAACTCGAGGAGGGTGTTTTTTTGGGTTTGAGGAATTGGTTTTAAGTGCATGCACGTTTCCTGCCCATTTTCAGAATCTTCTGAAAATCGGGGGGAAACTTCAGGGGAAACCCTTTTAAACCAGATTGAACAAGTGCCCATGCAGGGGCGCATGGACCATCCCCCCTCCCCCGTGCAAACCCCGACCCATGGCCTCCCATTGTCCATCACCCTGGTTCCGATTTTTCAGTTGGTGCGGAGAAAGCACACATAATTTCTTTTCTGCATGACGCGGGCATTCCTCCCCTGTGTGACTTTTCGTTTGGGCCCGGGGAAACCAGGTAGAATGCTGACCCGCTTGT
>JAODAL010050055.1:0-27715 GCA_025379985.1 Phyllomedusa bahiana
ACCTGCAGGAGGTTGGTCTGGGAAATTAAATGAGAAATCATTTGGATACCATTGTGCAGACCCTGAAGGTTTTTCTAGGAGTTGTAAAGTGGAAGATCTTTGTGTTCTAAACCACATCTGCATAAATATCATACAAACATGAGACAATTCAGTGCTGAAACCAGCTCACTGTTGTCCATAGGTCCTAGTGAAATAAACAGAAGCATGAATTGCCTATAGGACTGTGGATATTCAAGCTTAACTTCTATACCGACATTTGACATACCCCAAGGCATCATAGGCAGGAAGGGGTTCCCGCAAATTGAAGTGTGGATACATCATGGAGATCGTGCCAGTTTACAAGCTTAGTCCACATGATCAAAGCATAAAACCAGCTGTATATTACTGATAGCTTGCACTGGTCGTGGCCGATTAACCCCTTAGATGTCATGGTCAATTGACCATGGCAGCAAAGGGGAAGACAGAGGGAGGGAGCTCCCTCTGTCTGCATCTGCTCTCCCTAGCATCCCAGAAGCCTAACAAAGGATTTTGGGTTGCCTGTGATGTCACTATGCCTGGCTGTGCCCAGGGTGCTCGGCCGGGCATAATGATTGACAGTTTACAATACAGATCAGTACAGCTATATTCTGCTATGTATTGTACCAGAGATCTCATAGATTCCTGAGTCAAGTCCCCTATGGGTAAAATTGAAAAAAATTTAAAAGTGGAAAAAGCAAGAGTAAAAAAAGTAAAAAAACACACAAAAACATAAATAAAATAAAACAAACACGTACATCGCCCATTCCCCATTACAAATGGCAATCGCCACCAAAAAGATCAAAAATAAAAGTACATATATTTGGTATTGCCATGTGCATAACGACCTAGCCTATAAATATGTCATGTTATTTAACTTGCATGAGGACCTTCGTAGGAAACAAAACAAAAAAAGCAATGACAGAATCACATTTTTTGTTCATCCCTCAGCACATTAAATGGAATAAAAAGCGATTAAAAAGTCATATAAATGGCAGGTATCAATCAAAATGTCTGTTTACCCCCCCCCCCCCCCACCGCCCTCAAAAAACAAAAACACACAGCTATGTATACGTAAAAAAAGTTGTGGTTACTAGAATATACCGATAGAAGAGTTAAGAAATCAGGCGATACCTTTTATAGGCTGAGCATATTTGATGGTTAGCTTTCGAGAGTACTAGCTCTCTTCATCAGACATGATGTTATACAAGAAACTGAAAATTTACAGACTTTTTATACACAAAAGACCTGGACCTTCAAAGGAACTTAGAATCTTTAAAAATAACAAAATGCAATATAAGTGGATAAGTCATTTACAACAGGTCAAGAAATAAACAATCTGGAAACTTGTAGGGCATGACAGGAGGGATCAGTAATTCTTGCTCTTATCTGTTTGCTATCAGGTGTGATTTGTGACCCTCACAGTTCATACATAGTGTGACATGAAACTGGAATGAATATTAAGTCCTAATTGCAGAGTTTTAAATTTTTGCATTAACTTATATTCCCATTCCTTCCTCTCCCTCTGTGTCTTAAAATGTCCCATTAAGACCACAACCTGCAAATCTTCAATAGAGTGGCCTTCTCTGGAGAAATTTGCAGCCACTGGGAGATCTGTTCTGCTGTTGTTAATGGTGAATCTGTCACGTCAAGGGAAGTACAGTGAGCCCTGACTGGAAACCAGCCCACTGTCCCTGCCTACAGATGCCAACTGGGCAACAGTCCCTGCGCTGCTAGGGTGCTGGGCCCGTCAGGAGGAAGAAAAGTCAGACAGTCCAGGTCAAACCAATCAGAAACGCCAAGCCACAAATTGGAACCAAAGAGAAACCTTAAACAAGCCGGGGTCAAAAGCCAAACGGGAGCGAGGTACAAAATCAGAACTTAAGACAGGGTCAGGAAACAAGCCGAGGTCAGGAGCACAGGTAGCCATAAAAACGAACAAAGCACAGGTAAGGCACCCAGGAGAATATCGCAGGCGCAGCACTGCAGGGAGTTTAAATGTGATTCCTGGACACTGCCCCTGTAGCTGATTGGAGCAGCCTCTGGGTCCTCCCATTAGCTGGTGCGACATGCCCCCTGTCCGGAGTGGCTGGACCTCTGTCACTCACAGAGCTGCCAGCAGAATGTGTATCAGGGTGGGGTCGCTGATCAGCTGCTGCAGAACGTTGCTCCCTGCAGGCCGAGCGCTGCCTAGCCCTGACAGTACCCTCCCTTTTAGGAGGGACCACTGGACCCTTCCCTGGTCTGGGTTTGTCCAAGTGAGACACATGGAATTCCCTCACCAGGTTAACAGCATGGATGGATTTCGCTGGAACCCATGATCACTTCTCAGGACCATACCCCTTCCAATGGACCAGGTACTGCAGTGACCTTTGGACCTTACGAGAATCCAAAATACGGGCGACTTCATATTCTAACTCTCCCTCTATGCAAACTGGAGGAGGAGGTCTAGAGGCGGATCACAGGCTGAATATACCTCTTAAGAAGTGCACGATGGAACACGTTATGTATGCGGAGAGAAGAGGGTAATTTGAGATGATATGCCATCGGATTAACCACCTCCTGAACCACATATGGACCTACAAATCGCGAGTTTACCAGAGGGAACTTTCAAACGCAGATTTCGGGTGGATAACCATACTTTATCCCCAACCGCAAACCCTCTAGAACAAAGACGCCGTCTATCAGAATTTTTCTTCTGGATGTTCTGGGTATGAACCAAGTTCTTCTGAACTTGGGCCCAGATTGTGCACAGATCTTTAATGGTAACATACACCCCGCTGTGATCAGACGTAGCACTGGAAAATTATGCATGCCTTGGGTGAAAACCATAATTACAGTAAAATGGTGAGGTGCCAGATGAGCTACTATCCTGATTGTTAATGGCAAATTCAACCAACGGTAAGTATTTTACCCAGTCTACCTGCTGATCCGATACATAACAACGGAGTTTTTGTGTTACCATTTGATTTAGCCTCTCTGCCCATTAATCTCTGGGTGGAAGGCGGAGGAGAAGGACAGGGTGATACCCAGAGCCTTGCAAAGGGCTCTCCAAAATTGAAAAACGAACTGAACCCCTCTGTCCGAATTGATATTCTCTGGTTAACCATGAAGTTTGACAATGTGTTCAACAAAGAGTTCAGCAAGTTTTTTGGACAACGGTAACCCCCTAAAGGAACAAGATGGCACATCTTACTGAAACGGTCCACTACCACCCAAATAACTGTTTTGTCCTCCGAAGGGGGAAGGTCCGTCATACAATCCATGGAGATATGGGTCCATTGATATTCAGGTATAGGTAGAGGGCATAATTCACCAGGAGGACGAGTTCTGGGAACCTTAGCCCGAGTACAGACTTCACAAGATGCCACATAGGCCTCAGCATCACGAGGCAATAACGGCCACCAGTAAATATGAGAAATAAGCCTTTTTGTGCCAGACACTCCAGGATGCCCAGATAACACGAAATCGTGAAATTCTTTTAATACTCGTAGCCGGAACTGAGTGGGGACAAAGACCTTTGAAACAGGACAGTCAGCAGGTCTCATATCCTGGTGGGACTTAATCTCAGTGGCTAAATCAGGGGAAATAGCTGAGACAGCAGTCTCCTTGGGCAATATAGGTACCGGATCCTCATGGGATGCGTGGCTGGCACAGAAGCTTCTAGATAAAGCAAAAGTTGAAGCGTGTTAAAAATAATGCCCAACGTGCATTGACGTGGATTTAACCTTTTAGCACTCTCTAAAAAGGTAAGATTCTTATGATCAGTAAGGACCGTGACTTGATGCTGGGCATCTTTGAGGAAGTGGGGCCATTCCTCGGAGGCCCACTTAATAGCCAACAACTTCCGGTTCCCAGCATCATAATTCCTTAAAGCTCAGGAAAATTTACGTGAAAAGAAGGCACAAGGGCGAAGGTTAGTCATAGTAGCAGACCCCTGAGACAAGACCGCCCCTGCGCCATACTCGGAAGCATCAACCTCAACAACAAAGGGTTTGCTATCTTCTGCTTGAATCAACACAGGAGCTGATACGAAACACTGCTTAAGCGTCTCAAATGCCTCTATGGCCTCAGGTTGCAAATTACTGAACTTCTTAGTCATGTCAGTCAAAGGCCAAACTAAGACAGAAAAATTACAAATAAATTTACGATAGTAATTAGCAAACCCTAGGAACCGTTGCAGGGCCTTCAGGGATGAAGGGCGGACCCAATCGAGAATAGCCGGAATTTTACCGGGGTCCATTCAAAATGAGTTAGGAGTCAGGATGTACTCAAGAAAAGGTACCTCCTGCACCCCGAAAACACATTTTTGCAGCTTGACAACAAACTATTTTCCTTCAGGATTTGCCATACCTGTCGTACGTGTTTAATGTGGGACGACCAATCTTCTGAATAGATTAAAATGTCATCCAGGTAAACGACCATACAACAACCAATGAGTTCACGGAAAACATCATTAACCAGGTTCTGGAACACCGCGGGAGCATTACACAACTCGAACAGCATCACCAGATACTCAAAATGACCTTCAGGAGTGTTAAACACGGTTTTCCACTCATCCCCTTCTCGGATACGGATGAGGTTATAGGCCCCTCGTAGGGCCAACTTGGAAAACCACTTTGCTCCCTGGATTTGATAGAACAGATCAGGGATCAAGGGTAATGGGTATTGTTTTTTTACCGTTATTTTATTCAGTTCACGCTAATCTATGTATGGATGGAGGCCTCCATCCTTTTTTCCTACAAAGAAAAACCCTGCCCCAATTGGGGACACCGAGGGTCGGATATGACCAATCTGTAAGCTTTCTGAAATATATTGCTTCATGGCTAGTCTCTCAGGACCAGACAGATTATATATCCTCCCCTTGGGAAACCTCACTCCAGGCAATAGGTCAATGGCACAGTCGTAAGATCTATGAGGGGGTAGTATGTCTGACTGTTTCTGAGAAAATACTTCAGCAAAGTCACGAATGAAAACAGGAATCTGCTCCACCTCAGTATTGCCCAGTATGGTAGCGAGACATCTGTCAACACACAGTTTTCCCCACTTGACTAATTCACCTGAATTCCAGTCGAATACCGGGTTGTGTTTCTGAAGCCAGGGCAGCCCCAAAACCACATCAGCGGGCAGCCCCTCCATGATAAATAGAATACATTTTTCAGAATGTATTGATCCGACCACCATCTCCAGCTCAGAAGTACAATGTTGGATTGTGCCCCGAGCTAGTGGAGTGGAGTTAATAGCCACAATCCGCAGAGAATCAGATAGCGGTCTCCAAGGTAGGCCTAGACGTTTGACAAAAGATGCATCAACAAAATTAGAAGCTGATCCAGAATCCGCAAACGCACTCCCAGCACCAGACAGCGACAAGTATGAAATCTTAACTGGGAGCAGCAGCTTTTTGGATACAATAGGAAATACCTGCTCGCCTAAGTTACCTTCTTGCAAATCACCTAGGCGCTGGAGTTTTCCGACCTGGTCTTCCTCTTGGAGCACTTCCGGATGATGTGTCCATCTTCGCCACAGTAATAGCATAATCCCTGGATACGACGAGAAGTCCTATGGTCCCTAGCAGCAGTATCCGAAGAAGATCCCACTTGCATTGGCTCCACTGGGTTTATATCGGAAACCGTGGGTGTAGAGGTGACCATGGAGTGAACAACCAGGGTGGTAGCCTTCTCCCGACGTCTCTCCCTAAAACGTCTGTCCAGATGAACAGCTAATGCCATAGCCTCATCTAAAGTACTAGGGGTAGGGTAAGCCACCAATAAATCCTTCACATAGTCAGCTAACCCTAATCTAAATTGACATCTAAGAGCTGGGTCGTTCCACCCAGACGGAACACACCGGCGCCGAAATTCGGAGCAATACTCCTCTACAGTCTTTTTACCCTACCTCAAGGTGGTCAGCTGAGCCTCAGCCACAGCTTTCCTTTCAGGGTCATCAAAAAGTACGCCTAAAGAGGCAAAGAACCTGTCCACAGAAGACAGTTCTGGAGAATCAGGCGGTAAAGAGAATGCCTACTCCCGGGGGGGACCCTGCAGTAGTAACAATTCCCACCCTCTGCGCCTCATTGCCCGAGGTACGTGGGCGGAGCCTAAAATACAGGCGACATCCCTCTCTAAATGCCAAAAAGGCCTTCCTGTTGACTGAGAACCTGTCAGGCAACTGGAAAGGGGGATCCACAGGAGGGGAAGGTAGTGCAGGGACACTTGGACTCGGGGAAGTCTCCTACTGTTGTACCCACAGCGCCAGATCCTGAACTAGCTGGGTTAGCCCCTGCATCTGCTCTACCATCTGCTCTATGGGGTTCATAGTGAGGATAGAGCAGTAACTGTTTTGGACTTCGATATTTTAACGTAAAGTGAAGTACAGTGAGCCCTGACTGGAACCCAGCCCACTGTCCCTGCCTGCTTGACGTGCTGCCCTAGGCGGTAGACACCAACTGGGCGACAGTCCCTGCGCTGCTCAAGTGCTGGAGCCGTCAGGAGGGAGAATAGTCAAACAGTCCGGGCAAACCAATCAGAAATACCAAGCCACAAATCGGAACCAAAGAGAAACCTTAAACAAGACGGGGTCAAAAGCCAAACTGGTGCGAGGTACAAAATACGAACTTAAGACAGGGTCAGGAAACAAGCCGAGGTCAGGAGCACAGGTAAGCATACAAGCGAACAAAGCACAGGTAAGGCAGCCAGGAGAATATCGCAGGAGCAGCACTCAGCCTGCAGGGAGTGTAAATGTGATTCCCGGATACTGCCCCTGTAGCTGATTTGAGCGGCCTCCAGGTCCTCAGATCGGCTGGTGTGACATGCCCCCTGTCCGGAGCGGCTGGACCTCTGTCACTCACAGAGCTTCCAGCAGAATGTGTGTCAGAGAGGGGTCGCTGATCAGCTGCTGCAGAACATTGCTCCCTGCAGGCCGAGCGCCGCCTAGTCCTGACAGAATCTGTGTGAATTCATGCGCTGACTCTGCTATGTTTCCCCCACATAGAGGTCTGTGGTGGGACATTGCACACACATAATGAGATGCACTACATTGGAAGACCTGCAGGAAAATGTCCCCCTAATTCTGTGTACCTTCTGTGACTGTGGGACAGGTTCACTGTCAGTGGTATGGATGTGCCTGCAGGTCTTGCACCTGTTTTGCAGGCAGAGTGAGGTGCCATTTTCAGTTGGGGCCTTAGGGGCACTCCGGACAATAATATGCTGCAGGTTTGGTTGTTGCCGAAAGGAAAGGAGAGGAGGGACTGGGAATATTTATTTGAGTCTGTTGTCCCTATGTAGCACAGGTTGCCGTTCCTTGGCAATCTTTCGTAGGATCTTCAGTTGTGGGTTGTAGGTGACAACTAGGGGCACTCTGGCTTCATTCTGGGTCACTTTATATGTGAGCACACTGTCTCTGTTAATGGCTGCCGCTTTGTTTATTTGGTCGTCCATCCGTCAGTGCCTCTAGTTATCACCTACAACCCACAACTGGAGATCCTACGAAAGATTGCCAAGGAACTCCAACCTGTTCTACATAGGGACAGCAGACTCAAATAAATATTCTCAGTCACTCCTCTCCTTTCAGCAACAACGAAACCTGCAGCATATTATTGTCAGAAGTGCCCTGAAGGCCCCTGCTGAAAATGGTACCTCACTCTGCCTGTAAAACAGGTGCAAGACTTGCAGGCACATCCACACCACTGACAGTGTACCTGCCCCACAGTCACAGCAGGTGCACAGAATTAGGCGGACAGTTTCCTGCAGGTCTTCCATTGTGGTGTATCTCATTATGTGTGTGCAATGTCCCACCACAGGACTCTATGTGAGGGAAACCAGACAGAGACTCAGTCAGCACATGAATTCACACAGATTCACCATTAATAACAGCAGAACAGATCTCCCAGTGGTTGCACATTTCTCCAGAGAAGGCCACTCTATTGAAGATTTGCAGGTTGTGGTCTTAATGGAGCATTTTAAGACACAGAAGGAGAGAAAGGAATGGGAATATAAGTTAATTCAAAAATTTTAAACTCTGCAATTAGGATTTAATTTTGCTTCCAGTTTCATGTCACACTATGTCTGAAATGTGAGGGTCACAAGTCACACCTGATAGCAAACAGATAAGAGCAAGAATTACTGATCCCTCCTGTCACGCCCCACAAGTTTCCAGATTGTTTATTTCTTGACCTATTGTAAATACACTTATATTGCATTTTGTTATTTTTAAAGATCCTAAGTTCCTTTGAAGGTCCAAGTCTTTTGTGTATAAAAAGTCTGAGTTTTCAATTTCTTGTATAACATTATGTCTGATTAAAAGAGCTAGTACTCTCGAAAGCTTACCATCAAATATACTCAATTAGCCTCTAAAAGGTATAGCCTGATTTCTTCACTCTTCTACTACTTTCTATGGCTACAATACAACATTATACTACTAGAAGATAGTGATGCATAGATATTGTTTTTACACAATAAAAACCCTCTTTTTGGTGACACAAACGTCGATATCGGTTTGCAGAGCCTTTGCCTCAGGGATGAATTTATTGCACTCTGGAGGCCCCTGCTCCCCACTGTTTAGCAACCCAGTATTCCCGAAACCCTTAAAATTACCACTCTCACGCCTTCTGGGAGATGATGCCACCTGTTCAGTTTGTGCAAGTGTGATCTCTTCTGGCTCCCTGGCAAGTTATGAAGACCTGGTAGGGGACCCGGGCGTTACATCGTTCTCAAGATTTCAATATTACCAACTCAGGAGCTGGTTCTCCAGTTGCCAGTCGACCCTTGATATCCAGAGGCCGGCTACTTTATTTGAATGGTGGTGCCTGGGTAAACATTCGGAAAAGAGAGCCCTCTCAAATCTTTATAGAATGCTAACCGATCTCTCTACGACAGAGAGACTCTCTTTTCAAAAGAGCTGGGAACAGGAGCTGGGCATCTCACTCTCGGAGGAGGAATGGAGTAAAGCATTTCTCCTAGTGCACAAATCCTCTATTTCTACAAAAGCCCAAGAGCTTAATTACAAAATACTGACGAGGTGGTACAGAGTGATGGCCCTACTGCATACCCTCTACCTGACGGTGTCGGCTACATGTTGGCGTTGTGGGCTAAGCAGTTCTACAATGAACAAAATTTGGTGGTACTGCCCTGTCAATAAACACATTTGTCTGAAAGACATCGATGTTATCCTACATGTTATGGGCATACTTCTCCAGGCTAATCCAGGACATTTCCTCCTTTTTGCTCTGCCCTTTTCCACATCAACACTTAAAAGCCACCTAATAGCTCATCTAATTCTTGCAGCCAAAACTGTGATCCCCAGGCTGTGGCTCTCCACTTCCAGTCCTACTATACTGGATTGGTTCAGGGAAATCCACACGATACAAAGAAGAGAGGAATTTAGAGCTGGTTCCCCCGATTTATACATAAATATCTCCAAACGTGGGAGGACTGGATTGTATTCTGTAGATCGGATCAATTTTGTATTTTCTCCTTGTGATGAGTACAGGAGCAATATTTTTTCTTCCTTATTATGCCGTGTAACTGCTGAACCGACTGATGGTTTCATGTTTATGTTGATATGTTTCATACTACGATTCCCTCATACTGTTAGTTCTGGCTAGAGTCAGAGGTTACTCTATTTCCTGAAGAAGCAACAAGGTTGAACTGCTTCCGCTGCTCCATTCTATTCCCTAGTGTGAGGCGGTACCCTATATTGGGAGTACTTCCATCTCGAGCGCCCCAGGTCTCCATAATTGATGACATTCAATGCTTACGCTATGTTTCTGTAAAATGGAGTTTTGCAGGGGAAAATTGGGCTTGACGAATGTCTTTTTTTGGGGTACTTTGTGTTTTAAAAATTTAACAAACCACTTAAGGGAAACCCTTCAGCACAGGGGAACCATGCAAAAAGCATTATTTTTAGTTTAATTGATTTTTTTGTTAGTTTGCATCATTTTCTCTTGCATGGTTATCACATAATGGTTTATTGGTTTTTTGTTATACCCCAAAGGGAAAACTGAAATACTGTTTTATCACTGAAATAAACTGTCCCAAATACAACTGACTACTCTTTTTACCAAAAAAAATTTGTTTGGGCTCTTTACTCCCTCTTCCAAAAAAAAGCTTTTTTTTTGAAGATTAAAAAAAAAACCAAAAAAAATTTGGAAATCTCTGTAATTTGTATCGCCCCCACGGAAAAAAAACAAACATTTTAAAACGTTTACTGCACAGGGACGCTTAAAAAAAAAAACCCACTACCGGTTGAGTTTTTTCCCCTCACCCTGCCCTTGCAAAAAGGGATTTATGGGCCACAAACGTCATGCCCCCCCTTTTAAAACGTCCCAATTTAAAAATGTCCAATTTATAACTCAAAAAAAAAACCCCCTACACAACTCCATACCATTAAAATAAAAAATTATGGCTTTAAGCCCATAGCGACAAAAATGTGCAAGAGAAATAAAAAAATTAAAAAATTAAATTTTTTTTTAAAAAAACCCCCGTATCATAATCCTAAAAAACCTGAAAAAAAAGTTACATATCATTTTTTACCCCCACATTAGAAAAAAAATAAAAAAAACTAAAAAGGATGGATTTTTTAAAATGGGGATAAAGAACCCCAAAACGGCACCAATGAAATTTAAACAACCCCTCCCACAAAAAAACAGCTCCAAAAACAGAAAAATAAAAAAATTTTGGCTCTCAGACAACATAAAAAAGGAATTTTTTTTTAAAGCTTTCATTGGGAAAAGTAAAAAAAACATAGAAAACTAATCAAATTTGTATTTTTTGGGAATTGTACCGAGCAAATTGTAAAGTTTTTTGTGTCATTATCAATCGCACTGCGAATGCTGTTAAAAAATTTAAAGGGAAAAGTTTTTTTTTTCCCCCCTCCATATAACGGACCAATGTAAAAAAATTGTGAAACACCTATGGGCCCAAAAAAGCACAATATACCTTTGATAAAAATCCTTTGGGGGGGAATCCAAATTGGGGGGACTTTTGGGAAATTTTTAAACCGGGTTTTAGACTTTTTGGGGGGTTTGTAAATTTTGCATGGCACCCACCAAAATCTGCCTTCAAAAGCCAAAAAACACTCCTTCCCCCCCGAAAGCAGTGCCATGTTTCCCAAAAAACAAATTTTTCCTCAAATAAAGGGGATTGCTGAACTTTGGGAAAAAATTGTGAACAAATTTTAAGTTTTTCTTCCAAATTCCTTTTTAAAATAAAACATTTTCACAAAAGTGGCATATTATTGGAAGAAATTTAATTTTCCATTTCACAGCCAACGCTAAAAAAATTTTTTAAAACCTGTGGGGTCAATATTTCACTACCCCGGGAATTTTCCAAAAGGGGGTGTAGGCCCCAAACAAGCCTTTTAGGGGTAATAAGTTTTAGTCCTTCGGGGTACTGAAAACCCTGTAATGGTTTTTAAAAAATACCACTAAAAAAGAGCCCCAAAAACACCATATGTTTTACTATTTGAGGCTTAAATTTTAAGTCAAAACACAAAGACCACAGTAGGGATATCCTAAAAAATGGCAAATCGGGGAAAAACCGATATGGATTGCTTTCCCTTTAAATATCTACTGTGTTCAGTGAATAAAAGAAAAAATTTAAATATCAAAAAAAAAAGAAAAATTTTTTACCTCCAATTTGCTTTTAAATACTGTAAACCCCTAAAATTTAACAAATTTCCTAAATGCGTTTTAAATACTTAAAGCTCATTTTTTAAATGGCTTTATGCTGGGGGCCCAAACATATTTGTTTTTTAGCGCAAAAAACATTAATTTTATCTTAAAATTTGACCGCGGGTGTTTTTTTTTAGGTTTTTGCATACCACGTCTTGCTCCCGGAGGGATCCTCGGACCTTTTTCTCCATTGGGAATTTTGGTGAGCGAATTTTTTTTACTTTTTTCAAACAATATACCCTTTAAAAAGCCATCAAACTCGAGTGGTCCCAAAAAAAATCTGTTTGCAAATTTTCAGAAAAATGGGAAAATTGCAACAAAATTTATAAGCCCCTTTCTGTCATAAAAAAAAACAAAAAATTTAAAAACAGCCAAAAAAAGTAACATATCGTAGAGCATAGTAACAAATGATTTATTGGGTATAACCCACTTCTTACACGCAAAATTTTTGAATTTTTAAAAAAGGAATAGTTTTTTCCACCTTTTTTAAGACATTTTTTATATTTTTTTTAAATTTTTATTATTTATTTTAAAAAGCCATTAGTTCAGGCAAAGTACACCCAAAAATGGGGGGGGGGTTTTTCATACCTTAATAACATTTCAAACAAGTACAAAGATGACGATAAAAAAGACTAATAACTGGGAGAGAAAAAAGGGGGATGAGGGGTTTTCAAAACTACATTTGGGGAGAAAAAGGACCGAAAGGTTTAGGGGGAGACATATTGTGGGGTGGTTTTGGGGAGCAAAGGTTTTTTTTAGGTTATGCAATTTTTGAAAACGGGGGTTTAGTTTTCTTATAAGGCTAGCAAAATGGAGGGGAGTCTGATGGGGTTGGGGCATAAATTTCCCAAATAATGGGAAGCACGGGAATTTTTGGAGATGGTTTTTGGAGGAGCTGAAAAAGAAAACAAAAGGGGCCCTGTGAGAAGAACAGATTGCGTGAAGGGAAAATATCAAAGATTAAGGCAAGATTTTATGGAAGGGGGGAAATTTTATGGGGCCTTGTAGGGTTTATGGTTTGTAACTTGAACTGGGTTTCAATTTGGGGAAAAGTAGCAAGTATAGGGGGGTTGGGAAAGTGGAGAGGGAGAGGAAAAAGGGAGGGGAGAGGTGGATCACAGACAGCCTTTAAATGGGGTTTGGAGTTTAAATAAGAGGCTAGAAGGGGGGCCATAGAGAAAAAAGTTCAGTAAACTGGGGAGGGGACAAGGGCAAAGGGGGGGAGCATTTTACCGGGATCAAAGTTAAAGGGAAAAATGAGGACGTAAAATTTTTTACTTTTAAGGCACTTAAATTTTCATGAAAAAAACAATCTCTAATCACATGGAAAAAATTAAAAACCTTAAAAGTATTCTTTCATAAAGTTTATACATGTCAGATTTTAAAAAAAAGGGGCTTTTTTCTAAAGGACAAAAACCCGAAATGTGGGCAGAAAAAGGGGGTTTAAAACGGTTAATCCAATTTACAAAATTAAAAAATGGATTTTTGTCACATTTAAAAAAAGAAAAAAAAAGAACTGTGCACACACCAAGGCTGACACCCTTTACCGCAAACGCTCTTAGTCAAAAGGGAAATTTCGTTTTAATTTTTTATATTTTGCACATAACCTCATTTTTTTTACTTTTTTTAAAAAGACAAAAAAAATAAATGTTTCACTTTATAATTTTGGGGAAGTTCGAATTTGGCCTGATTCACTATCTTTTTGGGTTCCGTCGCATGTTCCATCGGGAATTACAGAAAAAAAAAAAAACGCCCAACTTGTTTTTTTTTCCCTCTTTAACAATAGGGGCCCCCCAGTGTAAAAATCGACAGACCCATTGCAATTAATAGAGTGCAAACATCGCCAAAGGGGTTTTCTTCTGAAAAGGGGGTCCCATGGTTACATTTTACCTCTAGACAAAGGGTTTAACCCCCTTAAATTCCCAAAATTGATTATAAATTTCCTGTTTAAAGTATCTCCTATAAAGTCTAGGATTTAACTGTTTGTAAAACTATTTTCTTTCCATGCCATAGTGAAACACACAAAAGTCTAAAAGTTTAAAAGTCTAAAATCAAGGGTATTGTCACAGGTTTTTATGCTGTGGCCCCCCACACGGGTTTCCCCAGGGAAAGCCGGGTTCTTCTAGTGTTCCCACTTGTTTTCTTAACCCGCCTGGCTCCTTTTTGTTCTTGTTTCCCCGACAAATCCCCCCCCGGCAGATATGATTTTTTCCCGAAATACTTCAAAAACCCTTTCCCTTATCCAGCGTTTCAAAGGGTTTTTCTCTGTTCCTGAAATGGTATTTCCTCATTAAATTTCCTGTTGAAAATCTGGGTGCGGTACAAAATTTCTAACCCGCCTGGGAAATCCCGCTAAACCCAAACTATGGGATACGCGGGTTTTACCTTTTCCCCCGTTTCCTGGGTCCCCCGCTTTCACTCGCTAACCAGCGAGTACCCTATCTACGCTACGGTTTCAAAGGGGGTCCCGCCCTAACCCCCTTTTCTAACCAAATTTGGGTTTCAAAAGTAAATACGGGAAATAACAAAAGTTGGATCTCCCCCGATGTGGCTTTACCTGATATTCAGCACCTATCAGCCATAGTTACCCATCATGGCGTCCACCCGGAAACAACCCCTTAAAGATCTACAGACCATTAAACCCCACGTCGGGAAGGAAATTGGGGGTCCCACATTGACAACACGCCTGGGTTTGCTACCTGCTATAGTCTCTCCCCATTGCCATGAACATCCCCTCTGCACCGCCCTGTCTAAACCCCCCCACGGAACCCCCTACATGTCGCGGAATTTTTCAACCAGTGTACCATAACATTTTGGGGCCCGGGAACACCAGTTCCCTCTGATTTAAACCAAGGTGACGTTTTTTCATCAGTCTCTCTCATGAAGCCTTGGCCTGGGGTATCACCCCTCTGGGGGAGAGGGGATCCACTGACTGGGGGAAATCCAAGAGTATCTGAAAGCCCTTCCCCCCCAAAATTTTTTAAAAAAACCCGGCGCAAAACCTTTGCGGCAAACCCCTCGCTACGTTCCCCGTCAAGGGATTCCACTGTGGGGCCCAAAATGCTATCCCTTCTGTACCCTGGCTTCTGACTTGCGAAACAAAAGAGGCCCCCCGTTGCTGCTTTCTGGGGGGGGCCCCGATGGGCGCATCAAGGGTGAATTTGGGTGGGCATGAAACCCACCACCAACCCTTTAATTTCCTTTATCACTTTTTCAAACCCGGGTTGACATCCGTTTTGCTGCGGGGGTTAAGGGCCCCAGTCGGGGTCCCTCCCGGCCACGCAAGCCTCGCCTGACCTCAAACCCCAAGTCCCACTTCACCCAACACCCATGTTTCCCAAAAAATGAACCTATGGGGGGGAATCATGCTCTTCTAACTTTCCCGGGGAACACACTCCCGACCGCAGCTGAACCGTGTCCCATACTGCGGGAATGGCCCAAACACTACCTGAAAAAAAATTCCAAAGCCCTCTGCCCGCAACCCCGGAAACCCCCCGTGCCAAAGGTGTTGTGGGGGAGGTCCCCTGAAAAAAGAAGCTTCATTTCCCCGCTAAACCCCCCCAGTCACCTCTGTCATGAATTTCCCGTACTAAATTTTATGTTCCCGCCTTTTTTGGGCTTTTGAAACTTTTTCCAAACCCGTCTCCCGATAACAAGTATTTCCCGCCTGTCCCCCTTTTGGATAAAACCCCTGCATTTCACCCCCCAACAATGGGGGGATCCGAAAGAACCAGTGCACTACCGTACCAAACTGCCCGTTTCCTACAAGTTGGAAGGCCCCCCCAAGAGGAAATCTCATTCTATGCCAGCCTAGTACCCCTGTTTTTCCCTTTCCCCTTTCCCGTGGTTCCATTTCACGCCTGCCTTTTATTGGGAAAACGGGGAAAATGTCCCCTTTGGGGGGTTATGCCAACTTTACGCTGCCTCCCAAAACTGCCTAACTGGGGGCAATCCGCCCACCCCCCTTTTTCCCCTGCCCCTTTTTTTCCGTTTCCGCCGGGGAAGAAACCGAAACGCAAAAAACACCCCGAGTTTAAAGACAAACTCTGAATTTTTCGCCCCCCCCCATTTTCCCCCCCCTCCCGTTTTTTGGTTTTTGCTCTTTAGATCCAAGAAGTTATCCAGGGCTCTCTTTGGGTTCTCCTATGGGAAAACCAGGTTCTTGTTAAAACCGAGGAGACCCCAAAAGGGTTTCCCCCCGGATGTTTTTTTTTGGTTTTCACCGGGGGTTTTTCTTGGGGGGGTAGGGCTTTTAAAGGGGGGGCGGAACTGCCCGTTCTGCCCGTGTCCCGGGCCCCCTGCGGCAGAAAAATTTTAGTGTCCCCCTTGTTTTCTCCACCGTCCCTGACTCGTGTCTGTTTTTGTGGGGGCCGCGGGGGCCCCCCCCCCACAATACGGTCTGCCATTCTTCCCCCCGGGTCCCTGGCCCTCCGTGCACACACATGTCTCCCCTAAGGGTTTGGGTTTAAATTTTGGGGAAAATTTCGGGCCCCTTTCATATTCCGCAAAACCAAAGGTTTTTGGGAGTCGGGGTGATTTAGGGGCGTATTCCCAAAGCAAGGGGGAGGGCCGGGAGGGGGCCCCGGGCCCCCCTTTTCAGCAAAAATAGGCGCTATAAAAGACATTTTCCACTTATCTCCCCGCGCGTACTATCTCAAAGAGAGGGTATGGGTTTCCATAATTGTGGCACACATTTTTGGGGTATTAACGCAATTTCGCGCGAAAACCGCTGAAGTACATGGCAAAATAAGCCGTGAACATAAACCCTAAGGGTGCGCCACACAACCCGCACTTTTATTTAAAAACAGTGCCTAATTTCCTGTTTCCCTTTAACCCCGTGGGGCCCCATTGGGTTTCTTTTAAAAAACTTCCTGCCCCTTTCGCTGGGCCCGTTTTTTTGGGGTCCTTCCTTAGAGCTTGACCCCCCGTCTGCTGTGCTTCCCCCTGATTAACCCTTAGGGAAAACCCGTGTTCCAAGTACCTTTCATTAAATCCGCGCTATCCCCGTTTCCTTTTTTTCTTCTGTTCCTGACGTTTTTCATCATTATTAAACCCGTTTTTTAAAACTTCTTTCGGTACTAAAATGTGCTACCGCCTGCAATCTGCTTTCCCCCCTATACGCTGATGTGGGCAGTCACCCCGGGTGCACGGTGTCCCTGTCTCGCAATCGGCTAAACCCCTGGCCCAAAAATTCCCACAAAGGGTCGTGGGCCCAGAGGAATTTCCCCCATACCCCCGGCGTTTTTTTAACCACCCCGGAAAGCAAACGGGCAGGTATTGATGTCAAATCAATTAGAAAATTTTTTGCATTTTTTTGCAAAAAAAAAGTGCATAAAGTTTGCAAAAAACTACAAAAAGGGGGCTGTTTTTTTCGAAGATTTTTACAGGTAAATGGGGCAAAAAAAACTCCCGTTTTATGAACGTTTTTTGGATTAGGGTTAGGAAATTTGGATTAGGGGTTTTTATGATTTTTTGTCTACGGCTGCGTAAACCTAGCCTTTAAAAATTTAAACCAAAGATCTTTTGGAAAAAGTTTAGGGATTTATTTTTTAACTTTAGCATAATTTTTAAATCCCCCATTATTATCTAGTGCATTGTTCTAAAGGTAACAATTGAAATGTGGAAAATACATATAACATTTCCTTCTGCATCCCAAGAGGTTTCCACCCACTTGTTCACATCTTTATAAATGTCCCCAGTCTTGTTACAGAAAATTTAAATTTGGGTTTCTGTCCCTTTCTCGTCATTAACCTACCTTTTTGATGTAAAAAAATTTTTCTAAAATTTGAAAGTCTTTTAAAGGGAAATTTGGGGCAATAAAACCAAATTAAAAAAAAACTTTTTGAAAAATCCCTTTCATTATACATGAACCGCCAAAAATTAACAACCAATGTTTACCCTTTTAAAGGTCGTGACAAGTGACCTGCCTTTTTTTTTTTATCGACGTTAAAGGGGAAAAACCCTTTCATTGTTTATCAAAGGAAAGGGTACAGTGTTTTTTCGGTCATCTAATTTCAATCTCCATAGCTATAGGGGGACATATATGAAAACTGTCTTGGTCTAAGACTATCTTTGTTGGCCATAGCAACCATTTAGAGTGCCCCTTTCATTTTTTTTTAGAGCACTATATGAAAAAATGGTGCTAAGGATTGGGTTTCTATTGGGGGACCCAAAAAAAGTCCTTTGCCCTTTTAAAAGTTTTTTTACCCTGCCCCCAAATTGCTTATTAAAATCAACCTAGCCTGTCAATTGCATAACACATAAAAATGGTCAAATAAACAGATATGTTGGCTCTCCTGAATGTAGGTAACATATTAATGTTTGGGAATTACCTTCTGGAACTATGACTTGCCCTTTGTTTGATTACTTCAGGATAGGGTCTTGTTGTGTGAGCATCATGCCAAAGACTACAACTTGTTAGTGTAAGTTTATTTCAAACCATTCTGTGAAATAAAGAAAGATGCCCACATTTGCCTACTGTAGTAAGTAGGTGGAAATGTGCCTCTATAGATGGCAGGAAATGTTAATTTTAAGTAGTGTTGCACTTTGGATTCATGTCAAAATAAAATTTGATCCAAATTTCAGCCATTCCTGTCAGATGTCCAAAACTGAATTACAAAACAATCAACCATACCCATAATCTTTACTCCACCTCTAGCCTTAGGAAACATCTGGGGAACCCTACAGTTAGTCCAACACTGACTGTCCATCTTTATCCAATCATATACTAATAGTAATACATAACCTTTATTAAAATATAATAAAACAATAAAAAACCTCCAGATAAGTAAGGCCCTAATCTTCAACCTGATCTAACCCTCAAATTTTCACCCAATTTGACCAATAAAGGCAACCCCAGCTACTGCTCTTTCCCTAAATTTGTCATCCATATGCTCAGTAAATACCAACTCATGTAGGAGATTGTTGTAGGGAGATATCAAAGAATAGTGGAGAATGAGAAGATGTAAGGCCAAATTAACATACAATTAGTGTCAATAAATGAGTATATAAGAGTTAAGGTTGGACTAACCCAAACCTTAGTTCTGGGTCCTCCAGACATGTGGGGGTGTACTTGTGCAGTTTGCAGGCATTTGACTGCTGCAGGTGTATTGGGAATCAGGTTTGGGATTTTCCAAAATCAAACATTTTGACAACTTTGGCTGAACTGCTCTTGAATCAAATAGAGATCTATTTCACCAGCACTAATTTTAGATATTCCTAACTCATTCAAAGAGATAAAATAAACCAGCCTATTAGGGGCCTTATGTATGAAAACTGTCTAGGTGTAAGACTTTCTTTGTTGCCGATAGCAAAGAATCAGAGCTCTGCTTTCATTTTATATAATGCTCTGAAAAAATTAGAAGGGAGCTCTGATTGGTTGCTGTGGTCCCCCTAGTTTGCTATAAACAGGTATGCACTGTGCAGGCTGAAATAGCTTTTTTTTACATATGTTCTGTCCTGGCTGATGGAGGCTGGATTCCGGAGTATAAAGGCAGAGCCTGCAAGCAGTAATAGCAACAAAAAGAAGATTTAAACCCATGGGCTGCACCCAATGGCACTGAGGTCTGCCCCACTGAATCGTACACCACTGCTTGCAAAATATTAAAACGCAACCTGTTTAAAGTTACACTAGATGAAAATGTGTAACATTCCAACTAGTGCGCACAGTGGAGGTGCACATCCCACTCCAAACTCTCAATTATTTGGTTACTACTGACTGGACACTGCATTGGTATATTTTAACAAGCTGCTATACAGGTATGGTCATGACAACCAGTTATTGAGCCTGGGTGAAGAGATGAGCATCTTTCAAGAAGTCACAACTGGACTTCCACATCAGCTACATAGGCAGGCTAGGACAGGCCCACAGGGGAACAAGGAAAACTCCCGGTATGCTCCTGGGTGTGTCAGGCCTGGGGATATTTTTCAAGGAAAAAGAGTGCAAGAGGAATTTGTAGGAGCTGTAGGGTGGGCCCTAAGAATCAACTCCAATGGTGGCCCCAAGAATCAACCCCACTGGTGGGCCCTAAAAATCAACTCCACTGGTGGGCCCTAAGAATCAACTCCAATGGTGTCCCCCAGAATAAACTCCATTGATGGACCTTAAAAATCAACTCCACTGGTGGGCCCTAAGAGTCAACTCCAATGGTGGCCCCAAGAATCAATCCCATTGGTGGGCCTTAAAGAGAACCTGTCACATAGATTACGCCATCCTTGCTGAGGGCAGAACAAGCTAGTGTCAGACATGCTGTTTCCAGTGCTGTGTCCCTTATTCTGTAAGATGCTGTAGTTTTTGTGTATTTAATGCTCAAATCTGCATTTTTCAGCCAGAAGAGTCATTCGAAGAGTCATTCAAAGAGTCGGTTTTTTTCAAACCCCGCCCATCTGAGGCTATCCCCGCCCACCTCAACTGACAAAACTAGTACTTTGGATAGGTAAAAACATGTGAATATCTGTCAGTTGGCGGGACTAGCCTTTGGTGGGCGGGGCTAACACCTACTCATGAATAAGATTTGAGGGGTAAATGCTCTAAAACTACAGCATCTTACAGAATAAGGGACACAGTGCTGGAAACAGCATGTCTGTCACTAGCTTGTGCTGTTCTCAGCAAGGGGGGCATAAACTATGTGACAGGTGCCCTTTAAGAATCAACTCCAATGGTGGCCGCTAAGAATCAACTTCAATGGTGCCCCGAGGATATACTCCACTGATGGGCCATAAAATCAACTCCCCTGGGGGCCCCAAGAATAAACCATACTGTTGGGTCATAAGAATCAACTCCAATGGTAGCCCTAAGAATCGTCCCCTGGGCAGCCAAGTCCAACGATGTACGTAGGTGAGATTTTTGTGGGCTGGATTTTCACTGTTTGTTCAAATTGCTACTTTAAACACAAGACTTCATCAACTGGTGCATGAAAGAGGGTCTGTCAGCTCTTCTGTCAGCTCTTCTGAGATAATAACTCTGGACTATCTTTTCTCCGAACTCTGCACTGTACTATTCCTCATTTATTCATATTGGAAATATATGAATACATTGTTATCATTCCTTTGGTCAACCAGACCTTGCATAGTCTGGCACCATCAGCAGTGTGGTGCCATGTGGTGACAGCAGCAGTGTACTTTCGGCATTGATAGCGCCTAGCTCAAGAAGGAAGGAAGGAAGCTGGCTTGGTGGTCATATAAGGTATGATTGTCTGCATACATATATCTTATTGCTGTAATGGCCGATTTATCAGTTGCAAAAATTGATGATTATTGGCTTTTGGGTCAAGAGTGGCAGTATTTTTGAAATTGTGCAGTTTGTGACCTGTACTGCCGCGGTGAAAGTGCATGGTGTCTGAACAAATGGCACTATTGTAAGTAAGCAGTGTGAAAACAGCAGAGCACTATTCATTTATGCGTGAGAGATGAATGATGAGTGTGCGCAAAGGTGGTCAAAAGGCTTACATTTTCAGGGTAGTATTGGAATTGCATCTCTGCTGATCGTCAAAAGGCTGCCTTCTCCGATGAGTCAGGTCTTCAGCTTCATTGAATGGGTAGATGTTGTTCTGTCAGGTGTGACACATCAGAGAGCAAATACCCTGAAAGCATTGCTGGAAGTGGGAGCTCTTTAATCTGGGTAATGTATATGTAACATTCTCTGGGCCACGCATCGATGTGGAAACACTCTTAACCAGTTTGGGCAACTTTGAAAATCATATACACCTATACCTGCTGATTGTCTTTCCAGAGGCAGATGGGACCTTCCAGTAAGACAATGTGGTATGTCACATGGCTAGAAATGTCAAATATTGTTTGGAAGAGCATGACCTAAACCTCCAAGTACTTCCCCAGCCTCCTAATTCCTCAGACTTGAATCTAAGTGAGCATCTGTGGGACCACCTTGATCGTCTTGTTCGCTCTATGGGTCCTCCCTTACTGCATGCAGCATGGCTCCAGATACCTGTGACAACCTACTAGAACCTTAATGATATCACAAGATATTATGGGAAAGGGGCTGAGAAGCTCAAGCACCCTCTGTTGGATGTAACAAATCCTCAATTTGCTTTTGACCCACTGGGTCTTCAGAAAGCAAAGAGGATATTTAGCTAAGCCACTATCTCTCATCTGCATACAGCTGTTTCAGGATGTTTGTCCCTCATCAGTGCAGAGCAGAGCGATACTGGCTGGCTTTGTGGGAGGCAATGAGTGGCTCAGAAAGGGGTACATCTCTCCTTGAGGTGAGGAGAGCACCAAATGGTGTGTAGAGTTTGAATTGCCTTTTCTCCCGCAACTAAGCATCTGCAGTTGCTTAATAGAGGGCAAAAAGCAATTCAAACTCTCCCACACCATTTGGTGCTCTCCTCGCTCAAGGAGAGATTTTTCCCCTTTCTAGGACCTTAATGAGTCACTGCCAGTTCATCCAAGTGCTGACCATGCTGCACATGGTGGTTATTCTGTATATTAGCTTTTGGTCATAATAATGTGACTTGACTGTTTATATGCCACATTATACTAGAAGATGATAAATGTCTCTGTGTGTGCATATACTACAGTAATGTATTTCATATTCTGCTCATTTTAATATACACATTTGCATAGTCTAAAAAATAACCAGTTCCTATTAAGCAGAATGACATTATAGTGTAATTGTCTTTAGGTGAACTACATACATGGAAGGTAAAGCATAATGAATCTCTGTTGTATTGCTTGAGATTTCTACAGAAAAGCCACAGACGCTTTTTCATTTCGATATTTTGACACAGATCCCCTCAGGCTTCGAGCTTTTCACTACATGTAAAGTGGAATCATGTAGAGGTAAAACTGGAAATCTCCTTTCATGATCAGTATTCCACTCAGTCTGTGAATTTGCTGTTCTGTTACTCTGCTTTTCTTTTAAGCAAGATACTGGCTTCTAATTATTCCTTATGAGCTTTATGTACTTTTACTTTTTAATTAAAATGAGGCGCACATAGTACGATGTATGCTAATCTTGCTCCTAAATCTGCAGCTCTCAGCTTTACAAGCAGAGGCTGTGAAGCTTTCGATAAGAGGGGGTAGAGAGCAAGGTGCAGGTCCCTTAGCGATAACCTTCTGACTCCAACATTATAGGTCTTTCTGCTGAAATTGAGTTCTACATCTTACTTGATCATTTATTGTCACTAGTGAGTAATGGATGCCCCCTGTCCTATGTCCCGTCCTGAGAGATCCAGTCCATCAGGCCATCAGCAGGCACAGATGTGGGCCACCAGGGCAGGCAGATAAAGAGTAATGTGCTAAAGTTACAAGACCACCAGTGACTGAATAGACTCACTAAGACTGCGCTGAATTACTACTTGCCTGGAAATGTTACTTGTACTAGTTAAAAAGCCCATTAATCAAAGTATTCTTTGTGCCATTGAAGGTATTAAGTAATAAAACATCAAGGCCAGTAGCGCTGTAAAAGTTAGTATGTCTTACATGACAAATGCTTTGCAGTAACTAATTAATAAGTATAAGGGGAATTAAAGAAAATTGGGTATTTTCCTGCTTTACATACAGTGTGGTTAGAGGAAAATAATTAATTTAGCTCATTTAAAAGACATTTTAATGGCATTAAATCTTTTGACAGAAAGCGATGCAAATTACAAATAAAAATGTAAATGTTTTCATTACTTGAGTTAATTTGCAAACCAGCAACACTATGAAATTGTTCTGTATAATGTACACTGTGACATATTGGGCTGGTTTGGGCACAGAAGCTGCATAAAAATGGCTACAAACAGGAATTTTTAATTTTGTTTTAATGGTGCAGTAGTTGTTTCTTTCATAGCACAGAGATTGTATTCTATGCTGTTGATATATATTGTAATTGGGAATGATGTATTCAACCTATAATGCTATTCCCAGGTTTAGAATCCACATTTTTTTTAGTTCAGTGGCTGTAAGGGTGCTTTCACACAGAGCATTTTTGGTGTGTATTTCTGCAAAAAACCTGCCCAAAAACACATGTTATTTAGATATATACTTAAACTCTGGACCCCCGAAACTTCTCCCTGTCACGGTTCACGCTGCGGCCCCTGCTACGGACCATCAGCGTGCCCGTGTCTCTGGTGCTTCTGGCTCTATTCACCCCCCTGTCCCAGCTGTTGTTTGCAGGTCTCAGTCACCATGGCTGCCTCCCGCGTCCTGTTTTCCTGTGCGCACACGTGCTCCCTCTAGGGGCACGCGCGCGGCACTACATGGTACTTAAGGTGTCAGTGGTCCTTGGTCCGGCCCTGTGACCTGTGACCTCTGGCTTCTTAAGGAGCTTTCTCCCTCAGGCTGATGTCAGTTCGTTGTTGTCTTCAGCACTAGAGCTTGACTTCTCAGCTGCTGCATTGCTGCCATATCCCATACGTTTATCTGTATGTATACCTGCTTGCCAGTTGAACACCAGCCGCTGCACCTGCCGCCCAATTCCTGTTGCTAGGCCTTGCCTAGTCCCCTATGTACTTGGACTGTGCCTAACATTCTGGCATACCTGACTGTCACCCATTGACGGCTACACCTGCAGTGCCTGGCCTCCGTTCCTGCATCTTAAAACCAAGACCTGCACTTCGGCTACCCATCGCCTGCACTCACCATCGGCGCCCGCGGTGGGCCCTGAGGATCCTTCATCCCTAGGCGTTTTCCAGCCGGCCTGGTTGGAATACGTTACAGAACGAACTGACCATAATTATGGATCCCGCCGGAGTGACTCTGCCTGGAAATTTGGTAGCCGTGGTGAACCCTTATTTGCGTCCAACCCGGAGCAGTTGTTTCAGAAGCTGCAGGGCCATCACCAACCGTCTGGGGCCAAGTTCTGTCTGCACTGGCATCTACTTCTGCTCCGCCACCTGCTGTGGTTCCGCCTCCTGCTGCAATGTCCAGTCCTAGCCTGCACCTGCCTCTGCCTGCCCGCGGCTTCCTTAATCAGTGCACCATCCATTTCGAGGTCCTGGATCACCAGTTCTCTTCCGACCGTGCCAAGGTGGCCTTCATCATAAGCCTGCTCTCAGGTGAGGCCTTGGCCTGGGTCTCACCTTTTTGGGAGAGAAGGAGATCTGTGACGGGGCCTCCAAGAGTTCCTGAGCGCCTTCAGAAAGACGTTTGAGCTCCCTGGGCGCAAACAATCTGTGCTTCATTTTTTGCTCCGGTTTCGTCAGGGCGAATCTACTTTGGGCAAGTATGCCATTCAGTTCCGTACCCTGGACTCCGAGCTTGCCTGCAGCAATGAGGCCCTCGTTGCAGCCTTCTGGGGAGCCTCGATGGACGCATTAAGGACGAGTTGGCCGGGGTGTGATCTCCTACACCTGGATGACCTCATCACTTTGGCTACCCAGATTGACATCCGTTTTGCAGAGAGGGAGTTAGAGCTTTGCCAACAGCCTGTGTCCTCCCATCGTCGCAAGCCTCCACATCTTGTACTGGAGACCCCGACTCAGCCTCGCCTGGCACCCGCGTTCTCTCAAGATGAGCCTTGGAGGTCAACCGCACTCATCTCTCCCCAGGGAAACGCACCGTCGACGCGCCTTAATCCGTGCCTTTACTGTGGTGGTGTCATCACTTTCTGAAGAAATGCCCGTCCGCCCCGCTGCGCCCCGGAAACCTCGTTATATGGTGTTGTGGGTGAAGTGACCTGAGGATGTGCTTCAGCCCCGTCTGACCACTCCGGTTACTCTACATTTTTAGTCTGGTGCCACCTTTGAAGTTCCCGCTTTGTGGATTCTGGCTCCTCGAGAATTTATACATCATTTCTGCTAGGGGAAGTTCGGCCCTGCCTGTCTCCCGTCTAGAGAAGCCCCTACGTTTCTCGTCCATCAAGGGGGAGATCCTGAAGGAGCCGTCCTGTACCAAACCCTGCCTGTGTCCTTTGAAGGTTGGCAGTTGCCACCGGGGAAAAGTTTTCCTTTTCGTCCTGCTGAGTTGTTGCTCAGTCCTGCTCGGGCTACCGTGTTCCAGCTTCACAGCCCATTCCTGGACTGGAAAACGGGCAAGGCTGTCCAATGGGGCAAGCCAGTGCCACTCTCGCTGCCAAGCCCACCCATCTGGAGCAACCCTGCCCTACACGTTTCTCTGCCATTCGTTTGCTGTGAGGTGGAAGATTTGCATCTGCAAGAGGAGCCTCTGGTCTGAAAAGACACCTCAGACTCCCCCCACCCACCCCTGCCTTCTGTTTCTGCTTCTTCTCCCCAGGTACAAAAAGGGTTTTCCGGGACTCTCTGGACACCTCCTCTGACGACAGTTCCTGGGATCCCGAGGAGGAGGTGGTTACCCTAGCCATTTTGTGGGTACCCGGCTAGCCTGGAGGGGAGGGGTACTGTAAACGGTTAAACGCTGCGGCCCCTGCTAGGGGACCTTTCAGCGTGCCCGTGTCTTGGTGTTCTGGCTCTATTCACCCACCTGTCCCAGTCCTGTTTGAAAGGGCTCAGTTCCATGGCTTCTCCAAACTTCTGTCTTCCTTTGCGCACACGTGCTCCATCTAGGGGCACCCGTGCGGCACTGATGGTACTTTAGGAGTCAGTGGTGCTTGGTCCGGCCCAGTGACCTGTGACCTCTGGCTTCTTAAGGAGCTTCCCCACCCCCCTCTGTCTGTTGTCAGTTCGTTGTTGTCTTCAGCACTAGAGCGTGACCCCTCGGCTGCTGCATTGCTGCCATATCCCATACGTTTATCTGTATGTATACCTGCTTGCCAATTGAACACCAACTGCTGCCCTGTGGCAATTTCCCGTTGCTAGGCCTTGCCTGTCCCCTACGTACTTGGTCTGGCCAAACATCTTGGTTCCCTGGTTGTCCCCTTTTTGAATGGTACACCTGCAGTGGGCCTTTTCCCTGCATTTTCTACCGGCCTGCACTTTGGCTACCCACGCCTGCACTCCCATTGCGCCCGCGGTGGGCCTGAGGATTTTATCCCTGCATTTTCCAGGGCTTGGTTGGGAAATAAAAACAAGTCATCATACAACTGTGTCACTAAAAAATTATGACTGTTGAAAAGCAGGGAGGCAAAAACTGAAAAATTTAGCTGGTCATTGAGGCCTTTAAAGTGTCCTGTTAGTATTTTCTCTGCTTTTTGCTTAGAAATCCGCTCCAAATATAAACCGTATAATCACGGCCCAGTTCCCCTTATCATATCTCTCTCAGTCAGCAGGGGGTAAACCCTGGTATTTCGTTACTTGACTTGTCCTTGTTACCTTATGCCTGTTTTTTTTGACCCTAATCCAAATTGTTACGCAGTTTTTTCAACTTTTTGGGATTGCAGTCAACAAATGTAAAAAAAAGGTCAAGATTAAAAGGGATGATAAGGAGATTAGGTGGGCAAAATGTCTTTACCTTTTTACCCCAAAAAAAACTGTATTGTTTTTATTTGCCCCCACTATGCCAATACATGTCCTTATCATATCCTAAATAGACTATGACAACTTCCGTTTTTTATGACCTGCCACCATACATGATGTTACCATTCTAATTAACTGTAAACTCTGGAGCCATCCATCTCTCTTCCATGGTTAGTTAATGTTGTTTTCCTCTGTTGGTCCTTATTGGCGTGTTAAAACTGAATAATTATATATTAATTTAATTTTTTTTTGCGCCAACATATTTCCCCAGCACTTTTAAAAAATTTAAGGGTAAACTACAGTCTTTTAAATTAAAAGTAATTTCCAAAATGAGCACAAGGTGGGAGGGCCCTGTCGTGGAGCTTACAATTTTAGGGTGTTGGGTGAAAAAATACGGGGAAGAAGTGCCAAGTTTAAATGGTCCGGCCTGTTTCATAAAAGGGGGTGGTTTCTGAAAAAATGGATGAACCCGACCCAGCTGTAATCTATATAAGATAAGTGCCCGTGGTGCCCCAAATGCAGGGAGTGACGATGTGTGTGATGCAGTTGGGTTTTGGTGGGCCAGACCCCAGAAGTGTATTTTCAGGGCCCTCTTAAAAAACTGTGGGGGTTGTGAATGTGCCTGATCGCCCCGGTAGATTTTCCCGAGAATTTTGGTTTCCCCCCGGTGTAAAACTTGTGGGGGCATGGGAGGTTGGATGATTGAGGAATTAAATTT
>JAODAL010050056.1:0-27714 GCA_025379985.1 Phyllomedusa bahiana
AAGGGAATTTATACCGCAACTGCTTGCTTAAAAAGGCCCGGTTATAGACCCCAAAAAGTCTTCTGGCTTTCCCCCCAAATCTCTGGCTGGTCGCAATTGGAGAATCCCTGGTACTCCCTTCTCGGTTAAGGATATGCTAATGGCTGCCACTCTGGGAATTGAAATCCCCCACCCGGAGTTAATGTCCCTTGCTCATACTCTTAAGGCGTGGCATAAATACGTATTACCAAGAAATTGGGTACATATCACAAAGAAGCCTGTCCCATTCGCTCTGCAGTCAATATATCTCTTTCCCAATTTCGGGTTGGTTGGCCAAGGGTGTTAAGACGATAAATGACCTTTTCAGTGAGGGTACTCTGCTTTCTTTTTCTGAACTTAAATCGACCTATGATCTTCCGAACTCCTTTTTTTATCAATACCTACAAATCAGACATGCTCTCCAGTCGTGGAAATGGGTTAACCTTTCCTCATTACACTCCCCTTTTCATAAGCTACTACTATATCAAAAAGGGTATGATAAGGGGCTATCCACTATCTATACCCTTATAGTATCTAAGGAGATAGATTCCAAACCGTTCTACATTCTGAAGTGGGAAGAAGAATTTAATTGCTCCTTCTCATGGGATATATTACTGACAGCTTCCAATTCAGTTATGAAATATTCTAGATGTATTAATCATCTTGAACTTTCAAAAAAGATTTTCTAAGGTGTACTAAACCCCACGTGACTAGCTCATAGTCTCCCATCGCACTCCAGGCTGTGTTGGAGAGGTTGTGGACAAACCGGTACACTTTCTCACATGTGGTGGTTTTGCCCAATTATCCAGGAATTATGGTCTAGAATTAACGATCTCATAGAGGAAATCTTCCACTGTCATATTTCCTTATCCCCGACTCTAGCCATACTGGACGTGCATCTAGATGATTTTCCCATCCCCTTCAGAACAGTTTTACAACATATTCTAATAGCTACAAGACTTTCCATAGCCTTACATTGGAAAGCTCAAATCCCCCCAACTAGAAAGGAGATCATAGATCGAGTTAACTTTCAATTCAAATGCAAAACTTCTTTGGTCTTACCACCCCACTTGGTGATGAAGACAAAGAGTGCTTGGTACCCATGGACAGATTCTAAATATTTTTGTTAAATGTCTACTATAAGATTTTATGTTATATGCTTGCAACCTAATCCTGAGCTGGTCTATTTGTGGTTCATTACTCCTCATCAGCAAAGGCTCACGCTTTTGACTCAGGACCTTATCTGTTTAACGGCCACTCAGAATGGAGGTTTGGTAGTTTTAAAATGGTGACCTTGGCAATTGTTTGTGTTTTGCTTTTGTATGTTAGGCTCACTGAGCCCTGTTACGTATTGTATTCCCCTGCCCCTTTTTTCTTTCTGTATCCATATTCTTTTTTTTTCTTCTCTACTCACAAAATTTCTAATAAAAACTGTTATGGTTGAAAAAAAAAGAAAAGAGGTTTCAACAAACAGCAGTGTCCCCCAGTATGAGGAGACCCATATGTCTTGTGTTTCATTGCCTAGGCCCTAGAGAGTAAGCCCTCAGGTGGGAGATAGAGGACTGAAGGAACCACCTGGGCATATAGGACCTGTTCCTGCTCCACAGGCCGCAGTGACCCTCAAACTGGGGAGACACAAGACCTCTCTTTCATTGCCTTTGCTTCCTGAACCCATTCTCCTTCCTATGAACACTATGGACTCCCCCACAATTTACTCAGGCATCTGATCCAGAAGAATATTACCCAGGGCGCTGTCTCTCTTGGTGATGGGCCGGATAGTGGATACCCCTTATTTAATACACTGAGGCGGGGCTTATTGTAGAAAACAGACAGTGCATGGACCGTGCTGAGTCAGGGGAACACTACAGGTAAAAAGTGACCATAAAAGACCCCCTAATCCCAGAGACTTCCTCTCACTGGCAGGATTATCCTGGAAGCATGCTATCAGGACTATTGACCTCAGCAGCCAACAAATTACTGGGGGGGATGTTAAACCTCTTGGACACAAGGACGGTGCTCATGATATTTCCTCCTCAGAAGTATATGACCGCGCTCTGGACTTTATATATAGACTGTGGATTATCATGGACTGTAAGTGAGGAGGCCAGAGACCTGTGGAGGCCCCGTGTCCTGTTCACTTATTATAGGGGGGAGGTTATGATGGTTCCACAGGGCATTGGTTACAATTAAGCGGTCATCAGTGTGTGATGAAGCTAAAGAATGTCCACTTCTTTGCCTTTCTGTGACTCTTCCAGTCTCTCTGTATTTCTGATACAACCTGCTGATGACACTCTGTGACACTCTAAGCTCAGTGGCCACTTCCATCTGACAGCATCCTGCTTGAAACCTGGCAATGCGAGGTACTACTGACCAATTGTAAGGTGTTGCCTTGGTCTCATGATGACACAATGTGAACAGCAGGACGAGGAGGATGGTTTAATCCCAATTCACATTGATCCCCTAAATGTATTGGGCGATTCAGGAATCAAACACCTGTTGGGGATTCTGCTTCTTGTTAGAGATCAGCAAGTTGTGCAGAAAGTCCTGAGACCCTGAACAGTTGGACAAGTGCATCTAAAGGGGAGAGACGGGGCATTTACTGCCTCTACAGGGGAGAGACGGGGCATTTACTGCCTCTACAGGGGAGAGATGGGGCATTTACTGCCTCTACAGGGGAGAGACAGGGCATTCACTGCTTCTAAAGGGGAGAGATGGGGGCATTTACTGCATCTAAAAGGGAGGGATGGGGCATTTACTGCCTCTACAGGGGAGAGAAGGGGCATTTACTGCATCTACAGGGGCGACATGGAGCATTTCTGCTTACAGGGGGAGGCATTTACTGCCTCTACAGGGGGAGAAGGGCATTTACTGCCTCTACAGGGGAGAGAAGGAGCATTTACTGCCTCTACAGGGGAGAGAAGGAGCATTTACTGCCTCTACAGGGGAGAGAAGGAGCATTTACTGCCTCTACAGGGAGAGAAGGAGCATTTACTGCCTCTACACGGGCGAGAGGGAGCATTTACGGCCTCTACAGGGGAGTGAGGGGGCTTTCACTACCTCTACAGGGGAGCGACAGGGCATTTACTGCCTCTAAAGGGGAGAGATGGGGGCATTTACTGCCTCTACAGGTGAGAGAAGGGGCATTTACTGCATCTACAGGGGAGAGAGGGAGCATTTACTGCCTCTACAGGGGAAAGACGGGGGCATTTACTGCCTCTAAGGGGGAGAGATGGGGGAATTTACTGCATCTTAAAGGGAGGGTTGGGGCATTTACTGCCTCTACAGGGGAGAAAAGGGGCATTTACTGCCTCTACAGGGGAGAGACGGGGCATTTACTGCCTCTACAGGGGTGAGACGGGACATTTACTGCATCTACAGGGGAGAGAGATAATTTACTGCCTCTACAGGGGAGAGACGGGGCATTTACTGCCTCTACAGGGGAGAGAGGGAATTTACTGCCTCTACAGGGGAGAGACGGGGCATTTAATGCATCTAAAAGGGGGAGATAGGGCATTTACTGCATCTAAATGGGAGATATGGGGCATTTACTGCCTTTAAAGGGGGGAGAGAGGGCATTTACTGCCTCTAAAGAGGGGAGGGGGCATTTACTGCCTCTAAAGGGGGAAGAGAGGGCATTTACTGCCTCTAAAGGGAGAGATGGGGCATTTACTGTCTCTACAGGGGAGAGACGGGGCATTTACTGAATCTAAAGGGGAGAGACGGGGCATTTACCGTATCTACAGGGGAAAGATGAGGCATTTACTGTATCTACAGGGGAGAGACGGGGCATTTACTGCCTTCAAAGGGGGAGATGGGGCATTTACTGCCTCTAAAGGGGGAGACGGGGCATTTACTGCCTGTAAAGAGGGGAGAGGGGATATTTACTGCATCTAATTATTATTATTATTATTATTTATTTTATAGCGCCATTAATTCCATGGCGCTGTACATTCAGGGGGTTACATACATAACATAAGTCAAACATTTACAATAGTGACAATCTCTGACTAACAACAGGTACAGAGGGAGAGAGGGCCCTGCCCACGAAGGCTTACAATCTACAAGGAAGGGGGAAAGAGACAGAAGGTAGGGGCAGACATGTTCGTGGGGTGAAGTGACAGTGGTGTTATTCTAGGTCATAGGCAATCCTGAAGAGGTGGGTTTTCAGGTTGCTTTTGAAGCTGGTGAAAGTTGGGGAGAGTCTGAGGTGTTGGGGCAGCAAGTTCCAGAGTATGGGGGAGGCACGAGAGAAATCTTGGAGACGGTTGTGTGAGGAGGTGACAAGAGGAGAGTGGAGAAGAAGGTCCTGAGAGGAGCGGAGGTTGCGTGAGGGTGAGTATCTGGAGATTAGAGCAGAGATGTATGGAGGGGAGAGGTTATGGAATTTGGAGATATGGGGCATTTAATGCCTCTAAAGGGGAGGGGGAGGGGGCATTTACTGCCTATAAAGGGGGGAGAGGGGATATTTACTGCCTCTAAAGGGGAGAGGGGGTATTTACTGCATCTAAAGGGGAGATAGGGGGCATTTACTGCATTTAAAGGGGAGAGATGGTGACCCAGGCTCTGATCACTCTGTTAGCTGGTGGCACTGGTGACTGCACAGAGGAAGCAGCAAATGTGGGGGGTAGTAGTACCAGTGGGAGAAGGAGTTGTAGTAGAGTTCTATGATCTATAGCATTCAGAGGAGAAGGAGTGTTTCATAAATAGGGGGTGGTTTACATAAAAAATGGATGAACCTGCCACCCAGACTGTACATCTATATACAGATAAGTGTCTGTGAGTGCCCAAGTGCAGGGAGTGACAGATGTGTGTGATAGCAGTTAGGGATCTTGGTGGGCCCAGACCGAGAAGATGTATTTTCAGGGCCCTCTAAAACTGTGAGGGTTGGAATGTGCCTGATCGCCCGCGGTAGCATATTCCAGAGAATTGGTGCCGCACGTGTGAAATCTTGTAGGCGGGCATGGGAGGTTCGGATGATTGAGGAATGTAGTCTGATATAATCAGCAGAGCAGAGAGCACGGGTAGGGCGGTAGACAGAGACTAGGAAGGAGATGTAGGGAGGAGCAGCGCTGGGGAGAGCTTTATGGGTGAGAGTGCTGATGTTTTATACTGTACTGGATGGGCAACCAGTGCAGTGACTGACACGGGGTAGAGGCATCAGTATAGCGGCTGGAGATAAAGACAAGCTTGGCTGCTGCATTCTGGACAGATTGGAGAGGGGAGAGTTTGCAGAGAGGGAGACCGAAAAGCAAGGAGTTGCAGTAGTCAAGACGAGAAAGAATAAGAGTAGTAATGAGAGTTTGAGTCGTTTCCACAGTGAGAAATGGACGGATTTTGGAGATATTCTTGAGGTGCAGAAATAGGAGAAACAAGAAGTGTCGTGGAGAGGGCAGGGCGAGAGCAGTGTATTGTGGGAGTTGTAGTTCTGGCTCCTCCCAGAAGTATTTCTGGTCCAGGAGCCCCCGTGCTCTGGAGGAGCCATAGGGACTGGAAGTATCACTGATCTCTGGATAGAAATGGCAGCTTCGGCGCTTCCTGATAACCCCGGAGCCCGGAAGGGGCGCTATAGTGTGGCTGATAGGAAGGAGCCACCATCATTATCCTCTTCCTTCCCCCACAGCCACCATCATTATCCCCTTCCTTCCCCCACAACCGCTCTCGTCATCCCCTTCTTTCCCCCACAGCCGCCATAGTCATCCCTTTCCTTCCCCCACAGCCGCCATCGTCATCCCCTTCCTTCCTTCCCCCACAGCCGCCATCGTCATCCCCATCCTTCCTTCCCCCACAGCCGCCGCTCATCGTCACACCCATTATCCCTTCCTTCCTTCCCCTACAGCCGCCATCGTCATCCCCATTTCCTTCCTTCCCCCACAGCCGCCATTGTCATCCCCTTCCCTCCCCCACAGCCACCATTGTTATCCCTCTCCTTCCCCTACAACTGCCATCGTTATCCCCTTCCTTCCCCCACAACCACCATCATCATCCTCTTCCTTTCCCCACAGCCGCCATCGTCATCCCCATCCTTCCCCCCAGCCACCGTCGTCCTCCCCTACCTTCCGTCCCCCACAGCCGCCATTGTCATCCCCTTCCCTCCCCCACAGCTGCCATCGTTATCCCTCTCCTTCCCCTACAACCACCATCATCATCCTCTTCCTTTCCCCACAGCTGCCATCGTTATTCCCTACCTTCCCCCAGAGCCACCATCGTTATCCTCTTTCTTCCCCCATGGCCGCCATTATTATCCCCTTCCTTCCTCCACGGCCGCCATCGTTATCCCCTTCCTTCCTCCACAGCTGCCATCGTTATTCCCTTCCTTCCCCCAGAGCCACCATCGTTATCCTCTTCCTTCCCCCACAGCCGCCATCATTATCCCCTTCCTTCCCCCATGGCTGCCATCGTTGTCACCTTCCTTTCCCCACGGCCGCCATCGTTATCCCCTTCCTTACCCCAAAGCCCCCATCGTCATCCCCGTCCTTTCCCCACGGCCGCCATCGTTATCCCCTTCCTTACCCCAAAGCCACCATCGTCATCCCCTTCCTTCCTCCACAGTCGCCAACAGTAACCCCTTCCTTCCCCCACAGGCGACCATGTATCCCTTCCTTTCCTCCACAGTGCAACAGTAACCCCATTCAACATGTATCCCCTTCCTTCCCCCACAGCCACCATCATTATCCCCTTTCTTACCTCACAGCCGCCATCGTTATCCCCTTCCTTCCCCCACAGCCGCCATCGTTATCCCCCTTTCTTCCCCCACAGCCGCCATTGTTATCCCCTTCCCTCAATGCCGCCATTGCAGGTGTAAGGGTTATTGATACCGGAAACGTGTTAGCTGTCTCATGCTTGTCATTGTGGATTTTAAAGATTTTGAAATAAAGTAATCCTTAGCTTTTATAAAAGAGGAACCGGAGAACATTCATTGCTTTACATAGTCTGTATTGCTCAGAGAATCAATGGGCTTTCTCCGGGCTCTGAACTCAAGTCTATGCCCCAACTAGATTGCTTGAAGTTTGGAGACCTGATGGGTGGGAGCTAACTTTGGTTTATTTTATATAGCTGACCTGCTACTGGTGTGGGAGGGCGATGAAATATCTGCTGCATCTTTTATTAATCACATTAACAATAACCTGATGAACCTCTCCCATACATCTATATTTCAAGAAAAAAAGTACAGTATATACCCGAGTATAAGCCGACCTGAATGTAAAAAAACTGGGAAAACTTATTGACTCGAGTATAAGCCTAGGGTGGAAAATGCAGTGGCTACTGGTAAATTTCAAAAATAAAAATGGATACCAATAAAATTACATAGGCAGGTATAGACAGTTTAATGTCCCCAATAGGCAGTTTAATAACCCCATAGGCAGGAATAGGCAGTTTAATGTCCCCCATAGACAGTTTACTATGCTCCATATGTAATTTAATGTCCACCATAGGCAGTTTAATAACCCCATAGGCAAGTAAAGGCAGTTTAAAGATCCCTCATAGGCAGAAATAGGCAGGTATATGTCCCTCATAGGCAGGTATAGGCAGGTAGAAGCAGGTATATGTCTCCCATAAGTAGGTAGAGGCAGGTATATGTCCCGCATAGGCAAGTAGAGGCAGGTATATGTCCCCAATAGGCAAGTATATGTCCCCCATAGGCAGGCAGAGGCAGGTATATGTCCCCCACAGGCAGTTTAACAACCCCATAGGCAGGTATAGGCAGTTTAATATCCCCCATAGGCAGTTTACTATCCTTCATAGGCAATTTAATGTCCCCCATAGGCAGTTTAATAACCCCATAGGCAGGTAAAGGCAGTTTAATGTCCCCTATAAGCAGGTATATGTCCAAGATGCTGTCGGCTGACTCAGGATTCAGCTATAGGAGGAGTCGCATATAGTTGAAGCATCCCTGCCGGTGCCTGGGCCGTGGCAGCGCCTGAGCACCAACAGTGACTTGAGTATAAGCCGAGGGCAGATTTTTCAGCACATTTTTTGTTCTGAAGAACTCAGCTTATACTTGAGTATATGCGTTATCCATTTTTTAAAATATTAAATTGGAAAGGGATATACATAATGGTATTACCATTTGCTCTTATCGAAAAGAGACAGCACGAAATTCGATTCTTTTGGCCACTTCGTGTCATTCCCCCATGTTATTAAAGGGGTTGTCTCATTACATTGATTCATCCTGTTTTCTTGGTTTCATTTTGAATTCAGGGGCGTGTTTACTGGCTTCTGCTAGGCTGCAGTAAAAGCTAGGTCTATAGCTATAGTGACCTGTGGAGCTTATGCAGCCCACACAATAGGTGATGTATTGTAATTGGTAGGACACTGATCATGGACATATATTGCAAAGTGACTTGTTTTTGCAAGATCTTTAACATAAAAAGCAGCAATCCCTGTAGTGAGACAATGCCTTTAAAAATCTACCACTTGAGGAGTTGATCATATTAAACGTAATTGTTCTGACGATTCGGTGTTTGAATTACTCAAAGGCTATACTTGCAAACGTTTGTATGACCGATGTTACCCTAAATCCTATTTGAGAAGGGAAATAGATATTGCGGATAAAATACTGAGGTCTCCTTTATTAAACAAAAATTTAAAAAACATATGAACATTAGTGACGTAAATAATATATTTTTCACTAAAGCGTATAGCCCTCAGTTTTATGACATTATAAAAATCATTAAAAACCATCTGCCCCTCTTAGCAGGAGATGAGGACATTAGTGAGATGATAGAAAAGGGTATTCGATATGTCCCCAAACGAGCCCCTTCTCTTGGCTCTATCCTTTCTCCCAGGTTTTTTTTTGTTTGCACCCGTCTCATTCCATCTCTTGGATCTATCCTTTCTCCCAGCCTTTTTCTGTCGCACCGCTCTCATTCCATCTCTTGGCTCTATCCTTTCTCCCAGCCTTTTTTTGTTGCACCCGTCTCATTCCAGCTCTTGGCTCTATCCTTTCTCCCACCCTTTTTCTGTCACACTCGTCTCATTCCAGCTCTTGGCTCTATCCTTTCTCCCACCCTTTTTCTGTCACACTCGTCTCATTCCATCTCTTGGCTCTATCCTTTCTTCCAGGCTTTTTTTGTCGCACCCATCTCATTCCATCTGTTGGCTTTATTCTTTCTCCCAGGTTTTTTTTGTTTGCCCCCATCTCATTCCATCTCTTGGCTCTATCCTTCTCCCATGCTTTTTTTTGTCGCACCCATTTCATTCCATCTCTTGGCTTTATTCTTTCTCCCAGGTTTTTTTTGTTTGCACCCATCTCATTCCATCTCTTGGCTCTATCCTTTCTCCCAGCCTTTTTCTGTCGCACCCGTCTCATTCCATCTCTTGGCTCTATCCTTTCTCCCAGCCTTTTTCTGTCGCACCCGTCTCATTCCATCTCTTGGCTCTACACTTTCTCCCAGGTTTTTTTTGTCGCACCCATCTTATTCCATCTCTTGGCTATCAAATAAGGGCTTTTGTAAATGCGGCCATCGTAGATGTACTGCATGCAGTTATGCACATCAAACTAAAGAATTTATTACATATTCCAATGGATCCATTGTTACTATTCAAAGTTTATTTTAAACTGCAATACCAAATTTGTAGTGTGTGATTGCATGCAACAGCTGTATATTACAGTATGTTGGCTGCACTACTAATCCCTTAAGGTGCGCATTCTCTGACATTTGTCGGATTCTACTAAGCCTGCTTCATGTAAATTGTCCATGGTATCTAAACACTTTTCTCATATACATCAGGGCAATACATACTCTTTTTCTTGTATTGGATTGGAAAGGGTTAAGAGGCCCAGTCGAGGAGGTGATCATAGGAAGAAGTTGTAAGTCAGGAAACCTATCATATCTTCTGACTGGCAACACTTAATCCACAGGGCTTAAATACCAAATGATATCTTATGTACCAGTACTAAGGCCTCCTTGTAGGATAAGGTTAGATTGTATCCACGTTGTGTTAGTGTTCATTTTTACTTCAATTTTTTAGTGCAGGTAATGCCTTCTGAGGTCAGATGACTGGATAGTGGGTGTTTTTGTTGTATCAAGTGATAGCAGAGTGAGCTTTATTATCGGGGTAGAGGCGCCTAGAGCACACACTATGGATAAGCTCTCAAACTGAAACGCGTAAGTGTGGACGCTGTGATACCTTCATGTTCACTTTTTGGATTTTATAATGATGGAAGAATACATATTTTTTTATTTTTTGGATATCCCCACTTGAATTTTGTGGACTGCCTAAGTGGATGCTGGTTTGTTTGTCTTATACCTATGGAGTCATAGGAGTTGCTTTCTCTTGTCTGGGACATCCAGAGCAAGTGCAGCGGTGAGTTGGGTGAGACGTGCGTCTCTATATCTTCTAGTAAAAATATTTTACATGTAACCAGTCATTGGGGAAATCTCTTCCAGTGACAATTTTCAGTGATGCTCCAGACTATATACACACAAAAGACGTCACCGAGATTTGAACAGAGGTCTCTCTGGGGGAAGCAGTAATATTTTATTTATTTATTTATTTTAAAAAAACCTTCATTGAGACATTTCAGTGCCACATATGTGGAGGCCAGTCATGTATCAGAAAGTGACACAGCAGCTCCTACAATGGTTCTCCACACAGGCCACACTTCCTACAATCTGAACATTACAATGGCTTCGCTCCTGAGTGACCTCTATGATGTTCTCCAACAATTCCTGGATAAAACATTCTCCATGCACGGACCATGGATATTATTTCCTCCCTGTGTGAGTTCTCAGATGTCTGGACAGGAATTTGGTTTCTCTCTTGCGTGACTTCTTAAATGACGAACAAGATGTGCTTTCTGAGTAAAATATTTCCCACATTCTGAACATGAAAATGGCTTCTCCCCTGTGTGAATTATCTGAGGTGTAACAAGATTTGATTTAATCTTAAAACTTTTCCCACATACAGTACATGAAAATGGTTCCTCTCCTGTGTGAATTCTCTCATGTTCAATAAGATAATTTTTCAGACTAAAACATTTCCCACATTTTGAACATAAAAATGGCTTCTCTCCTGTGTGAATTGTCTCATGTATAACAAGTCCTGATTTATTTTTAAAACTCTTCCCACATTTCAGGCATGAAAATGGCCTCTCTCATGTGTGAATTCTCTCATGTACAACAAGATTTGATTTTTCATTAAAACTTTTTCCATATTTTGTACATGAAAATGGCCTCTCTCCTGTGTGAATTCTCTCATGTACAACAAGATTTGATTTTTCATTAAAACTTTTCCCACATTTTGTACATGAAAATGGCCTCTCTCCTGTGTGAATTCTCCAATGTCTAACAAGTCCTGATTTCTGAATAAAACTTTTCCCACATTCTAGGCATGAAAATGGCTTCTCTCCTGTGTGAATTCTCTGATGTTCTAAAAATAATGATTTGTAACTAAAAGATTTCTCTAATTCTGGACATGGAAATGGTCTTTCATCTCTGTGAATGCTATCAGGACTCGGTCTGGTTTTGTCAGTTTCTGATTGATCATCTTCAACATCACAATCTGCAGATAAAAGTTGTTGTTCATGGAGGTCTCTCATCAAGTCTTCACCTGGAAAAAGGAAATTTATATTTTATAATTTCTATGTGAAAAATGTATCAGAATCCAGTCACCGAATTCATAGAAGGTTGTCTTCATAGTTACACAAAGTGTCAGAGCCGTGCGTCACTAACCTGCAGTCACCTATGTTTTACCTCCTCATAGAAGCTGATCAGATAGGACTGACCCCTCATAAAACCATACTGCTGCTGTGTTATAAGGTTATTAGCACTGACACACTCCAGTATGGCCTCTCTTAGAAAACCTTCACATATTTTACCCACAATAGAGGAGAAACCTACAGCCCTAGAGTTTCCACGCTCACTTTCTGACCACATTGTGAATATTGGCATCACTGCCCCAGAAATAATGGTCTGTCCATTACTGGGATAAGAGGCTCTGTCCACCTTCACGGCCATTCTATACAGAGCTCCAATGCAGGTGACATGAGAGAGGAAGGAACTTTGTTTCCAAACTGAAGAATTAAACAAACCCAATTACAGACAACCTCCCAATGAACAGATCTGATCCATCACACAATATTCATATACAGAACAAATAAATCAGAATTAAATATTTGTCCCTAGAGGTTCATTTGTCTTAAACTAGTAAAAAAGTTTTATTAGAAATCTTCTACAGTTTTGTGTCCACTGCTCCTGTGCAGATCTTTGTGTTTCCATGGTTGTTTTGCTTTTCACTTTAGATATATTAGAGCAATACAAAATAGTAAGTGTAGATCACCTTTAATACAATATATCAAACAACTCCCCTCTTAGGTCAGAAACCGGGAACCAAATCTTATGTTTCTACTCCTTATTTCACAGATTTTGCAATGTTCCTCAGCATTTCCTAGGCCAAGTACCCTCTACTCAAAAAGATTACACCAGTGTTCCCCAAAGCTACGATGATACATTATCCTATCTAGTACATTCATAGCATGAAGATGGCAGAAATCCACCTTAAAAAAAGGGTACACAGACCCCAATACCATATTAAAGTCAGTACATGGACTACAAGACCCTTTAAAAAGTCAGAAACATGGACTTCAGTGCCCCCTACTGATAGGTACATAGAATCCAATACCCACTGAGAAGAGGTTCATTGACCTCACTATCCCTTAAGTCCTGGTCCATGGGTCCACCAATATGCCACAGTGACTGCTCCATGGACCCAAGTACCACAGGCTGATAACCGAGGCTTTACAATGTAAGTTCCTATGGGGAAAGTTCTATCCTATGTTATCCTGCAGCCATCACACTGAATCTCTATCTGCTCTCCAGTTCTGTGACTGTAATTGTATCTGTACAGAGGGGTTTGTAGCCATTTGGGGTCACATTGTACCAGGGCCATGAATATAGTGGAAACAGATCAGCAGGATCTATGTGATATATTGTACATCTCCTGCATTGGGAGCAGGAAGAATGTTGGAAGTAAATGGCATCTGCAATTTATAAAGACTGAATAAAAGAGAAGATTTCTGGAAGGTTCTTACCAGTCACCGACACTGATCCAGGGTTTTCCTGTCCACTCATCGCTCCTCTGGAACTTTCCTGCAAGGATTCCATATTAAGGACCTGAGACAAAGTAACAAGGAGCAGAGTTTATCCTACATTCAGGTGAAGGTCAAACCCCCCAGAAGGCATGAACCAATCTGTACTAAAGAAGAAGGGTCTCCTAAGTGGCTGATCAGACAGAAACAACATTTTCCAAAGGATTGTACTGAACAATGTGTTGTAGCCACAAAGAAGGATCTATCCTGAAGTAGAAGCTGCTCATTCCCATTATTCAGTAATGTCACAGCTTTTACACATCTCATTACTGTGGTTTCACCTCTTCAGATGGTTTCATTCCTGGTGCCCAAAACTGCCCTTCATATTCTAGATGAGGCTGCACTAATGTCTTGTAAAGCAGAAAGATTATGTCCATAACTGGAGAGTCCCTGACAGTATTCTGTAGCCTTAGAGGCAGCTGACTGGCATTGTGCTGTTATTTAGTGGATGATTTACATTGTAGAACTTTACAACTTTACATTCATACACATTGAATCTTCATTGTCAAGTGCAAGTCCAACCAGGAGGAAGGTTACACAATCTTTTATGGAACCAGAAACCATTTGTAGCCGCTCCCAACAATAACAAGATGAGATATGGCATATACTCCACTGCTGCTGGAGGAGATTAGGAGAAGCTTCATTACATCAATCTATAGAGGATTTCCAGGAATCTCAACTTCATCTACCTGATCATCCAGTGGGAGGTTCTGCTCTTCCACTGGATAATTTTGGGAAAACAGACGACTGGGGCATCTCTCTGGTGGATTTATGATGTACAGATCCTCAAGTCCTTCTAAATATTCCAGCTCCTCCATGAAGACCTGCTGCTATCGATATGTCATCAATAGTGTGAGATGGGAAATGTATATACAGTAAGTTAAGATAAGCAAGCATGCAATGAACTGTGACAGAGCACAGGTTACCTACACCAAACATAACATGACAGTACAGCACAGGTTACCTACACTATACATCATGCATAACAGTACAGCACAGGTTACCTACACTATACATCATACATAACAGTACAGGTTACCTACACTATACAACAGCGTAACGGAAGTCTCAATTGTGTAAGGGCCAAGAGGATCTGCACATTGACACAAGATTATGAAAAGGTGGAAAGAACTATAGATGAGATTAAAACAGAGGGGATATTATAGAAAAAACTTGGACAAAGCAAAACAAAAAAATCTGTCAAAAAACCCAGGCACAATTGCTAGAATCTACCAAAGCAAGAACACAATATGGTAATAGTCCTACCACCAATAAAATAGTTTTTTCCACTAAGTACAATAAGAACTTTGGGGAGATCAAGAAAATCTTTTTAAAGAACTTAAATATTTTGCGACAAGGGGTATTCTGGACAGGGGAATAGTGTGTGTTCCTAGAAGATCCAAAACCATAGGAGATATCATATCCCCCAGTACTTTTTTTGGCAATTCAAAAACTTCGGGTAAAACTTGGCTCTCACAAAAAGGTTTCTTTTTATGTGGAGGTAGCCGGTGCGGCACTTGCAAGTATGCTGTAAAAACTGCTTCCTTCACAGACACTAAAAATCTGAGTAACTACAAGATTAACCATGTCCTTAATTGCAACAGTACTCATGTAATTTATATTATAGAATGTACGAGTTGCCAGAGTAAGTATGTGGGTAGTACTAAACGTAAGTTGAAAACTCGTATTTCAGAACACATTCTTTCTATAAAAAAATCAACAGGGTCAAATGTCTTTATAGAGTGCCATCAAGGAAATCTATCTAGTTTTAAATTGTATGCCATTGAATACATTGCCCGTCCATATCGGGGCGGTAACTGGGTAAAAAAACCTTAGCCAGAAGGAAGCGTTTTGGATCCTCAAGTTAGGTACACGCATACCGGAGGGCATGAACTACCGCACGGATCTCTTATACATATATTGAGTTCATTAACCTAGAATAGTGTATTTAGTGCGGCTATTCATGCAATAAACATAGGTCTTATACTCAGATTTTTCACCAATATTAGTTTACCATGTATTTATGTATATTATCCTATACAGGTTACCGTGTTCCTTTTCACTGTTCCGAGGTTCTGGTTTTCTATTGATCCTAGTCACGTGTGTGTAACTTGGGAATTTTATTGGTTGTTATCTGTTTTATATATGACGGCAAGACTCAGTAAATTTACTGTGAACAAGGGCTCGCAAGCCCGAAACGCGTTAGTCGAGTCACGTAACGTGCATTGTGTGTGTAGCTAGCTGTCTTTTTAAGTTTCTAATAAAGTGAGTGTTTATACTAGTTACCGGGTGGAGGATTCACTTGCGGCGCACTGCCGTGCTGAAGCCGGATTGAGACTTCTGTTACGCTGTTGTTTGGAATGCTGCTTGGCCGGCAGCGAGCCCGGTCTGTATTCACTCCATACCTGAGGTCTGCAAGGATCCATTTTCGTCTAAAGTAGGTGAGCCACATATCTATTATACTATTTGCGTTTTGTTACCTACACTATACATCATACATAACATGACAGTGATGTATACAGAACAGGTAACCCACACAAAAACGCAGTCAAACATTATGTGACAAAAGGGGAGTGCTGAGTGATGAGGATTGATGATGAATGGAACAGGATAAGAGATGGTAAACCATAGAAAGGTGAGTGATGGGGGATGTGGACCTATAAGGGATGGGAAGCAATGGGTGATGGGGAGTGATAAAGTATGGTGAGTGGATCAAAGATGAGTCATGGTATATGGGGAGCTATGATGGAGAGGATGAGGAAGGGGAAATTATCAAAAAGCCCTGAGGGGGTGGAGGGGGGGGGTCAAATGGGTTGAAAGGGGTTTTAGAAAGGGGTGAAGATAAAGGGGTTGGGAAAAAGGGGGAAAAAAAAGGGAAAATGTGTAGTGGGAAGAAGGAGACTGATGAGGGGGGGGAAGGGGAATAAACCAAAAATTTTAAAGATCTCACAAGGGCCACATGTAAAGGGAAAAACCGGGTTTGGTCTAAAACTCACTTTTTTTCCCCATGGCAACCAATCAAGCGCCCCTTTTTTATTTACAGACACATTTTGAAAGGGGTGTTCCCTTAAATTTGGTTTCCATGGGGAACCCAAAGGGGAATTTTAGACCTTTTATTTTTTTCAAAGGCCCTTTGTTTTTTCGCCCCCCTGGTGAGCCAATGCTGTCCCGCGGATAAGGTGTTATTTCCTCCCCCGTTTGAGCCGGGGTGATGGGTGCTGTTTGCAAAGGGGGGGTGTTATTTCTCCCCCGTTAAAGGTGGCCCTTTTTAAGGGTTATTTTCCTTTTCCCCGTTTGGGGGCGAGGTGTTTATTTTCCCCCCGGTAGGATGTGTTTATGGGGGCTGTCTGCGAGGGGGAAAGTGTTATTTCCCCCCCTGGGAGAGCTGTTTTGTGGGCGGGGGTGTGGGGCGAGGGTTATTCCTCCTCCAGTAGAAGCCGTTTTGATGGCCACTGTCAGCAACGAGGTTTTTTTTTTCCCCCCCCCCCCAGTAGAGCCGTGTAAAGGGGGCTATTGTGGGGCGAGATGTTATTTTTCCCTTTCCCCCGTTTGAGCCATTTTTATGGGGGCTGTCCAGGGGGTGTGGGGTTATTCCCCCCCCCGGTAAAAGCCATGTGATGGGGGCTGCTGCGGTTTTGAGGTGTTATTCCCCCCAAAATAGAGCCATGTGATTGGGGGCGTCCCGCAGTGCGAGGTGCTATTCCCCCCCCGGGAGAGCCCTGGGGATGGGCGGCCCGTCTTGGGGCAAAGGTTTTTTTCCCCCCTGGTAGAGCCCTGTGATGGGAGGATTTTCAGGGGGAGATGTTATTCCTCGCCCGGTTAAGCCGTTGATGGGCCTGTCTGCGGGGGGGAGGTGTTATTTCCCCGCCTGGGAGAGCCCCTGGGATGGGGGGTGTTTGCGGGATGAAGTGTTATTCCTTTTCCCTTGGTAGAGCTTGGGGAAAGGGCGGTCTTTGGGGGCGAAAGGGGGTTATTCCCCCTCCTTGAGCCGGTGATTTGGCACTTTTCTGCAGAGTGAGGTTTTTTTCCCCCCCCAGTAGATCCATGTGATGGGCGCTGTTTTGCAGGGCGAGGTTTTTTTTCCTTTCCCCCGGTAGAGGGCCCTGTATGGGGGCCGTCTTGCCCGGGCGATGGTGTTATTCCTTCCCCATTAGAGCCATGTGATGGGTGCTGTCGCCCGGGCAAGGTTGTTTTTCTCCCCCGTTTAAAACCATGTGATGGGGTTTTGTCTTTGGGGGGAAAGGGGTTTTTTCCTCCCCGGTTTGAGCCAGTGGGGGTGGGCGGGGGGTTTTTTTCCCCGGGGGGGGGGGACCCGGGTGTTATTCCTCCCCCCGGTAGGGCCCGGGGATGGGCGCTTTTTTGCGGGGCGGAAGGGTTTTTTTCCCCCCCCAGAAGCCATGTGTGGGGGCTGTCCCGCAGGGGGAGGTGTTATTCCTTCCCCCTTAAAAAGGGCCATGTGATGGGGCTTTTCTGCAGGGCAAGGTGTTTCTCTCCCCCTTAGAGCCGTTTTGATGGGTTTTTGTCTGTGGGCCCAGGGTTATTCCCCCCCCTGGAAGGGGCCGTGTGATGGGGCGCTGTCGGGGGGGGCGAGGGGTTATTCCTCCCCCCGGGGAGGGCCCTGTGATGGGGGGGCCCGTCGCGGGGGGGTGTTATTCCCCCCTGGTAGAAACCCCTGGGGGTTTGGGGGAATGGGGAAAAGGTGTGGGCGGGGGCGAGGTGTTATTCCTCCTACAGTGAGCCGTGTGATTGGCCCCTGTCTCAAAAAGGTGAGGTTTATTCCTCCCCCCAGTAAGCCGGGGTGATGGGGGTTTTTGTTTTGTGGGGGGGAGATGCTTTTTCCTTTCCCCCGTCGGAAAAACCTGTGATGGATGCTTTTCGGGGGTGCAAAGGGGTTATTTTCCCCCCTCAGTAGAGCCCCCGGGTGGGCACTGTCTGCGGTGGGGGTTTTTATTCCTCCCCCCGTAGAGCAAAGGAATTTGGGGGCTTTTCCGCCCGGGGGCGAGGGGGTTTTTCCTCCCCCAGTAAAAGCCTTTTTGATGGGCGTTTTCCGCGGGTGGGGGGTTTTATTCCCCCCCCAGTAGACCTTTTTGATGGGGGCTTTTCTGAGGGCGAATGTTATTCCCCCTGGTTTGAGGGCCCTTTCTATGGGGGCTGTCTGCGGGCAAAAAGGGGTTATTCCCCCCCTGGGAGGCCAGGTTTATGGGGGCTGTCGTGGGATGAAGTGTTATTCCTCCTACAGTAGAGCCGTTTTTGATTGGGCCCCGTCTTCAGATTTAGGGTTTTTTCCTCCCCCCGTAGAGCCTTTGGAAAGGGTTCTGTCTGGGGGGGCAAATGCTTTTTTTCCCCTGGTAAGCCTGTGATGGATGCTGTCTGCGGGGGGAAAGGGGTTATTCCCCCCCAGTAGAGCCTTGTGATGGGCACTGTCTGCGGGGCGAGGTGTTATTCCTCCCCCGTTTGAACCATGGGGAAAGGGCGCTGTCCCGGGGGTGCGAGGTTTTTAAAATTTCCCCCCCCAGTAGAGCCATTTTGGGGGGCGGGGGGTTTTTTTCCCCCTGGCCAAGGGGAGGGGGGATGTTATTCCTCCCCTGGTAAAGCCATGCTTGGGCCCCCTGTCGCGGGGGAAGGTGTTATTCCCCCCTGGTAGGGGCCAAGGGATGGGCGCTGTCTGTGGGATGAAGTGTTTTTTCCTTCCCTGGTAGAGCTGTGTGGGTGGGCGGGTTTTTGTGGGGCGTGGGGTTATTTTCCCCTCCATAAGCCGTGTGATTGGGCCCCTGTCTGCAGGTGAGGGTTTTAAAACCCCCCCCCAGAAGAGCCCCTGTGAGGAGCTGCCCCTTTTTTGGGGGGAGGGGGTTTTTTTCCCCCCCTGGGAAAAGCCGAGTGTTTGGGTGCGTCTGTGGGGCAGGGGGGTTTTTCCCCCCCGGTTTGAGCGTTTTGTGGATTTCGGGCCTTTTGGGGCGGGGGGTGTTTTTCCCCTTGATAAGCTGGTGTGATGGGTGCTGTCGCGGGGATAGGGGTTTTTTCCCCCTTAAAATAGAGCTGTGTGATGGGGTTCCCGTCCCGTGGAGTGAGGTGTTATTCCCCCCCCTGGTAGAGCCCGTTTTGGGTGGGCCGTTTGTGGGTTTGAAGAGTTATTCCTATCCCCCCGGTAGGCTGTGTGAGGGGGGGGTTTTGGTGGGGAAAGGTGTTTTTCATCCTTCCCGTAGAAACCGTGTGATGGCCACTGTTGCAGAGCGAGGGTTTTTTCCTCCCCCGTAGAGCGTGGGATGGGTGCGCTGTGGGGGGAGGGGGTTTTAATTTTTTCCCCCGGGAGAGCTTTGTTGATGGGCGGTGTGTGGGGCGAGGTGTTTTTCCTCCTCCAGTAAGCCATGTTAAGGCCAAAAATCTGCAAAAGGGGGAGGTTTATTCCTCTCCCCGGGAGGGGCCTTTTGAAGGGGGGGTTTCTTTTGGTGTTTAGGTGTTATTCATTTTGGCCCGTGAGCCCATTTGTGGGTGCTGTTTTGTGGGGTGAGGTGTTATTCATTCCCCCCTAGAGCTGTTGTTTTGGGCCCAATGTCTGCGGGGACGAGGTTTTAAATTTCCCCCCCTGGTTTGACCGTGTGATGGGGCCCGGTGTGTGGGGCGAAAGGGGTTATTCCTTTCCCCCGGTTTAGAGCCGGGGATGGGTGCTATCCCGTGAGGTGAGGTGTTATTCCCCCCCAATTAGAGCCGGTGAAGGGGGCTTCTGTGGGGCGATTGTTATTCCTCCCCCAGTTAAAAAGCCATGTGAAGGGCGGGGGTGGGGTGGGGGCGAGGTGTTATTCCCCCCCTGGGAGAAGCATTTTGAAAAGGGTGCTATCCCTTTTTAGGTTTAAAGGGGTTTTTTCCTCCCCCAGTAAAAGGGCCCTGTGTGGGCGTCTCTGTGGGGCGATGTGTTATTCCTCCCCCCCCGGTTTGACCGGTGGGTGGGGGGGGTGTCCCCGTGGGGGAGGTTTTTTTATTCCCCCCCCGTATAGCGTATGATGGGCGCTTTCTGTGGGACAAAGTGTTTTTTTCCCCCCCCTGGTAGATTGTGTTATGGGGGGCTGTCCCGCGGGGGGAGGGGGTTTTTTTTTTTCCTCTTCAAATAGAGGCGTGGTTAAAGGGCCTTTTTTCTCTGCTGGGGGAGGTGGGGAATTTTCCTTCCCCCGGTAGAGGGCCTTTTTGGATGGGGGCTGTTCTTTGGGGGGGGGGGTTTTTATTCATTCCCCCGGGGAGGGGCCGTGTGATGGGCGCTGGGTTTTTGGGGGGGGGGAAGTTTTTTTCTCCCCCGGAAGCCTTTTTGTTTTGGGGGCTGTCTGCGGGGCGAGGTTTTTTCCTCCCCCAGTAGAAACCTTGATGGGCCTGTTGTGGGGCGGGGTGTTTTTATTCCTTTCCCTTTTGGGGGAAGAGCTGTGTGATGCGCGCTGTCAGATTTTGGATTCCCGGCAGCCCAGTACATTTACTGTACAGACTTATGGGGGCACAATATTTAAAGTAGATTTAAAAAAAATATTAGAGAAAAAAAAAAAAGAGTAAAAGGGAAATAATTAAGGCCTTTTTTCTACGACACGGGTTTGGGTCCGTTTTGGATCTGAAAAAAAGCATCCCAAAAAATCTGCATAAATCAAAATCCCAAAAAACCTCCAATATGCGGTGGGTGTTTGGGTGTGGGGTTTTTCTGCAGCAGGATCCACCCTATAGTTTTAAATGGGCGTCTGCTGCGTCAAAAGGATCCCAAAAACGACATGACAATTTTTTGAAAAGGGGTCCGTAAAAAAACATCAAAAGGGCACTTTGGAAAAAAACACATCGGGGACCACAAAAAAAAGTATGTAAAAACCCCTCTGGCACATTATTAGATGCGGGGTTTGGGTCCATTTTTGGGTCTGAAGCACAATTTCCCAAACACGCATCTAAAAAAGAGATCCAACACAGAGTCAGCACAAGTTGTAAAAATTTTTCCCCAGTGTAACCCGTACCTGATTGGGGGTTTATGGTAAAATTTTTTGATAAAGGGGGGGTTTTCCTTTTTGGTTGATAGAATGGCCCCCAGAAATTTTAAAAACATGGCCAGAAAAAGTAACCTAGACAAAAAAATTCAATCAGAGCATATGTGGGGGGGGAAGGCATATTGTTTGGGGAAAAGGGGGCTGGTGGGGTTTGTGTGCCAGGGCTGTTTTTTAATCCCGGTTCCGGGCCCCCGGGGGTGATAAGGGACTGGGGCCCGTGAGGCGAGGCGTTATTCCCCCCCGGTAAAAGCCCTGTGATGGGCCCCCGTCCCACGGGGTGAGGCGCTTTTTCCTCCCCCGGTTTGAAACCCGGAAAGGGGCCGTCTAAGGGGGTGAAGCTTATTTTCCCCCCCCTGGTAGAGCCCTTTTGTATGGGCGCCCTCTAACCCGGGGTGAGGGGTTATTTCCCCCCCCGGGAAAAGCCCTGTTTATGGGCGCCCCTTTTTTACGGGGTTAGGCGTTTTTTCCCCCCGCGGGCCCCCGGGGGGCCCGGGGGGGTTTTTTGAAGAGCCGGTCGGTTTTAAGGGGTGAGGCTTTTTTCCCCCCCGAAGAGCCCCCGTTGGGGGCGCCGTTTTACGGGGGTGAGGGGTTATTTTCCTTTTCCCCCGGGAAAAGGCCCCGGATGGGCGCCGTCTACTGGGTGAGGGTTATTTTTTCCTTTTCCCCGGTAGAGCCCTGGGGATGGGGCCGTCAAAGGGGTTTAGGCTTTTTTTCCTTTCCCCGGAAAGCCCCGTGATGGGGAACCCTCCCGCGGGGTGGAGGGGGGTTTATTTCCCTTCCCGGTAAGCCCTGTGTGGGCGGCCGTCCTACGGTTTGGGGAGGCGTTTTTTCCCCTTCCCCCCTTTGAGCCCTGTGATGGGCGCCTTTCCGGGGGGAGGCGTTTTTTCCCCTTTCCCCGGGAGAAGCCCTTTTGAAAGGGGGCCGTCTACAGCGTCATAAACAACCCTCAAGCCTTTGTTCGGTTTCCAGGTTGTTCTGGAGACCATCGGGACCTTGTGGGATCTCCCTCTTTCTATTTTCCCTTAGTTGCCGCGGTCACATTTCGCCATGGCATCTGAGGGGTTAACCGGCTGCTACTGGAGTAAACTCTAGTCTCAGACGATGCTGCCGGACCCCAGCTGTAAAGTACAACTAGTTTTCACAGTGGTCTTGAGGACTTTATTTTTGAGCCTGCATGATTTCCACGATCATTTTGCATTAACCTCACCCGACCATGATGTCAACTTCTGTCAAATGTCAGGAAAGGGTTAAAGAAGTGATGCCCTTTCTGACAAGGACTTGGATTGGAACGAGCCTTCAGAATAAAATTGCTGAGAATGATTTCCCAGCACACAGCGCTATTTATTCTGTTTAAAATCACTGTAGTCAATGGGATCTATGGGGCAACATCAGTGTCAGAAATGTTACCGATCTGGGACCGTCATTATTTTCATCTTCCTGTTCCTTTCATGAAACAGAAAACTTGGAATAACAATATGAACTGAGCCTTACTGACAGTGTTGTACTTGCCCAATGGAGGACCAAAGGATTCTCTGGTGAGCCCTGAGTTCAACACATGCTCATCCAGCAACGCCGGCGGCATGATCGATACGTCACACCGCCTGCGCTGCTCACTATGGTGCACCGTAGGCCTCGGGCCTGTTGCCGCCGGTTTGGTGCCCACTGGGATGCCAGAAGTCTCCTGGTGGGCCCTGAGGCCTACGCCGCACGGTAACAAGCAGCACAGACAAAAGGGGATATACCAATCAGGGCCCTCTGCATTGCTGGGGCCCAAACCCAGTAGAAAAGCCGGGAGCTGAATCAGGGTTTAGGGACTTAAAACTAAAAGAAGGGCCCAATTTGTTTTTAACAAAGTGGAATTTCGTTTAGAATTTCAAGGGGAAAAAATTCCCTTTTTGAACAAAGTCAAATTTTGGGGGACTTTTGGGTGAACAAGTGTGCATTTGATTTTATAAAATGGCTGCCCAGCCCCAAGGCCTACATGGGGAAAGCACTCTGGGAGGGAAGAAGGGCCCTAGCCTTGCAAAGACAATTTTTGGTTAGATGAAGCCAATCAAGACCGGCCCCGGGGTTCTGTACCCTCCCCCGCACAAAATAAGTCCGGGCCGGGGGGACGCTGGGGGGCTAACCGCCTCAAAGTAAATGATCAGGGGGAAAGGGGCTTTCCGCGGCTGATTGTTACTGAAGAACTGAATTTTTTTACAAACGATTTTTGTGGGTTGTTTTCCAGCTTGTCTTTAGAGACTTTCTTCCTTTAACGTTTTATTTCCGATTTTTTGGGGTATTGGATCTGAATCCAATGCATATACAAGGGTTTGGGGTTCTTTCTCACAAACACATTTAAAATCCAAGGGGCCAATCTAAGCCAGTTTTCCCGTTGTATTTTTTTTAAAGAAAAAAGCGATTTTTTTAAAAAACAAAAACCTTTCATTTTTGGCTGCTCAATTCTTTTGCGCAATTTAAAATCCAGGGGGTTTAAATTTAAACTTTTTTTGGGGCTGTGGTGACAAAAATAAAACCGTCTTTTTCACCCCCAAAAAAAAAAAATTTTCCTGTACAAAATTACAAGCGAAGGTTAAATTACAATTTTTTTTTCTTTTTGTGTAGCGGGAAAAACACGCAATTGGGAACACGCTACAAAGCTATAGTTTCCCCCCGGGGTCAATTTTTTTGCCAATTTACATTTCCAAAGGGGGTTTAATTTAAACTTTTTTTTCTCTGCTGTTGTAAATTCCAAAAAACCGTCTTTTTTTACCACCAAAAAATACAATTTTCCTTTTAGCATAATTCCCCCCCAAGGGGAAGGTTTAATTTCAATTTTTTTTTTCTTTTGGGGACGTAGAAAACACGCAAAATTTTAACCCGCTACAAAGCAAATAGTTTCTGGGTGCTAATTTTTTTGCGCAATTTTCAACCAGGGGTTAAATTTAAACGTTGTTCAGCTGCTGTTTGACTCCAAGGGAAAACCCCTTTTTTACCGCCCCAAAAAACAATTTTTTTCCCGTAGCAAAATTCCCCCAAGTGAAGGTTTAATTTCAATTTTTTTCCCCTTTTGTGTTGCGAAAACACACCAATTGTAACACCTACAAAACTACAGTTTTCCGGGTGCTCAATTCTTTTTCGCAATTTACATCCGGGGGAAATTTTAAACGTTTTTTTTTTTGCTGTGGTTACAAAAATTTGACCGTCCTTTTTTTAAAACCCCAAAAAAAACATTTTTCCTGTAGGGAAAATTACAAACGGGAAGGTTTAATTTCAATTTTTTTTTTTGTTGTGTAGCGTTAAAAAAACACGCAATTGTAACACGGGTTCAAAGCTAGTTTTTTCCCGTGCCCCATTTCTTTTTCGCAATTTACATCCCGGGGGTTTAAATTTAAACGTTTGTTTTTGCAGTTTTTACTCAAAAAAAGAAACTTTGTTTTTTTAAACCCCCCACAGAAGAAACCCCTGTAAACAAAATTCATATCCCAAGGGTTTAAATTTAAACCTGTTTGTGCTCATTTCCGCTCTCACAGTAATGATCAGGGGGAAAGGGGCCCGCCGCGGTGATTTTACTGAAGAACCCGAAATTTTTTTAACCGCGATTTCTGTGGGGGGTTTTTCAGGGTTGTCTCCCGGACTGCTTCTCTTAAAAGTTTAATTTTTGATTTTTTTGGTGTTTGGATTGGGAAGTTCCAATGCTTTTTTTAAAGTTTTAAACTAAATGCTCACAGCACATTGAATATCCAAGGGGGGTTAAACCAGGTTTTCCTTTTTGTTTTTATTTAAAAAACAGCGGGTTTTTTTAAAACAAACCACTTCATTTTTGGGGCTCAATTCTTTTGCGCAATTTTCTTTCCCCGGGGGGGTTTTTTTTAAACGTTTTTTTTTGGCGTGGTGGGCAAAAAAAGACCGTCCTTTTTTTACCCCCAAAAAAAACAATTTTCCTGTAGCAAAAATTCCCCAAGGAAGGTTTTAAATTTCAATTTTTTTTTCCCTTTTTTTGTTTTAGGTAGAAAACAGAATTGAAACACCTACAAAGCTAGTATTTCCGGCCCGCTCAATTCTTTGCCAATTTTCATCCCGGGGTTTAATTTTGTTCTGTTTCTGTTGTTTACTCCCAAAAAACCGTCTTTTTTAAACCCCCAAAAAAATTTCAATTTTCCTTAGCAAAAAATTTTAAAAAGGAAGGTTAAATTTCAATTTTTTCTCTTGTTGGGTACGTTAAAAACCCCAATTGTAACAAAGCTACAAAACTATATTTTTTTGGGTGCTAATTTTTTTTTGCCCCAATTTACATCAAGGGGTTTTAAATTTTTGCGTTTTTTCTGTGCCCGTTGTTTACCCAAGAAACCGTCTTTTTTACCGCCAAAAAAAACAATTTTCCTGTTGCATAATTTTACAAGTGAAGGTTAATTTTCAATTTTTTTCTTGTTGTGTGGCTAGAAAACACCAAAATTTTAACCCCCCACAAAACTACAGTTTCCGGCTTTCTTTATTCTTTTTTCGCAATTTTTCATCCCGGGTAAATTAAACGTTGTTTTTTTTCCCGTTGGGGGACAAAAAAAAAGGGCCGTCTTTTTTACCGCCAAAAAATACCCTTTTTCCCTTTGCAAAAAATTCACAAAGAAGGGTTTAAATTAAAAATTTTTTTCCTTTTTTTGGGTAGCGTAAAAAACCGCAATTTAACAGCTACAAAACTAGTTGTTTTCCCTGCTCACTAACTTTTGCGCAATTTACATCCAGGGTTAATTAAAGGGTTTTTTCGGGCCCGTTGTACCAATAAAAGAAACTTTTTTTTCACCGCCACAGAAAAAAAAATTTTTAGCATAATTCATATCCCAAGGTTAATTAAACCTTTTGTGCTTTTTTAATTTAGTAAAAAAACCAGAGTTTTTGAACGGGGACATACAAGTCCCCAAATTTTTCCTGCCCATTTTGGAGCGCAATTTATATCCAAGGGTTTCCCAAAATTCTTAGTGGGTTCATTTTTGGGGTCAAATAAAAGGGTGTGTTTTTTTTTTTTTACAGATATCTTCACAAAAAGTGTTGTAATTTAATTTGAACAAAAAGTATGTCAGACCCGAGAGGTGGCCCGGTCCCTTTTCCCTTTCGAGTGGGAGAGGCACAAACATTCCTGGAGCAGTTTGCAGCACAGCAAGGGGGACGTCGCAGCAGGGGGGCAATCGGGTGAGGCCAAACTTGGGCCCCTGTCTTTTAGCGGGCCCGGGGTACTGACTGAAAACCCCAAAAATTTTTGAATTGGTTTTTCTAGGTCTTCCACTTTCCCCCCAATGAACTCTGACAAAACCCCCGCCCAAAAGTCGGTGGGAAAGTCAGACACAACCCTTTAGTTGGCAGGGCCCCGGGGGGGGCAGCGGCCCAGTTAACCCGCTTTTCATTTTTCCCAAACAATTTTAAAAGGGGGGGGCTCAGGGGCCCCCCTATATAGCGGGGTTGAAAATTTTAAGGGGGGCATTTTCAGCAGCTAATTGGAGGAAGAAATGGGGCCAATCCCCCGTTCTTAGTGGCGGCAAAATAGATTTGGTGGCTGGGGGTATTTTGGAGGGGTGGCCTCGCAAACCAAGACGGAGAGGCAGCAGGACATAAACCAAATGATTGCAGCCCGTCAAGGGCCCACCCCCTCGCAGAAGGAGCTGTTTCTCTTTGACATCATTCCCGGTCCGATGCTCCTGCTCCCCGACTCATGGGGCCCCGCAGTCGTTTAGCAGGGATTGCAAAGAGACAACATATGGTCCAACCCTCCAAGGGGCAGGCCCGACCTGCTCCGTCCAAGTTGTTGGTACTGCAGTCCCCCCCTTTCCAAAAGGGGGCTCTGCACCTTCAGAGAAAAGGGTTGTGCCGAGCCAGAGGGGGTTCCAAGCCCGTATTTTTTTTCCAAAAAAGGCAGTACCCGCACTTCTAAATATGAAACAGAATTGGGGCCCGTCCTTAAAATTATTGGTTTTTTTCCCGGGGGGGGACGGCAGCCGGACGTTTTGGGGCGTAACTAGGTCAGGGGGGCCCGTACATTTTTAGGCCCCAATGGGTGAATGTGCTTCCGGCCAGGCACACCAACAACTTGGACGGGACGCCTTTTCCTCCACTTTTTCAAACGCCTCCCCCCGCCCAAAGTCCGCCTCCTCCCCTTTTTTTTCCACCACCACCCTTCACCTCCAAAAAGTACTGCTCCCTCATACAATGTGTAGGGCAAGGGTGTCAGCAGTTTACCCTGGTTGCCCGGCGAACGAAGTTAACGGGAGGAATGCCCCCGTCATGCAGAAGAAATCGATGTGTGGCTTTCTGGCCAACTGCAAACGGAACCATGGGACGGCAATGGGAGGAACATGGTGTCCCCACCTTTGGGCCCCCCTGGCGCACGTTTCAATCTGGTTTTTGAAAAGGTTCCTGAAATCTTCCCCCCGATCTTCGAATTTAAAATGGCCAAACTGTCATGCACTTTTTCCATTTACAAAGCCAGGAAAAACCCTCCTCAGTTGCGCCCGGGGAAAGGCCTCCCCCAAAAACCCTGATATGCATTTTTTCCACCCCTTGGAATTCCCGCCCGAATGTTGGACCGATGTTAACAGAGAAAGGGCCCTTTAAAAATTTTTTTATGAT
>JAODAL010050057.1:0-27712 GCA_025379985.1 Phyllomedusa bahiana
TCCTAGGTTGTTACCCCTAAACTTTGGCCCCTCACGGTGAACCCGTTGTGTTTACGGGTTTACGGGGAAGCGGGCCCAGGAGGGTTTTTGGGTCACAGGGGGGTTTGGGGTCAGGGAGATGAAAACCAGATACAGGAAAAAGGGGCCCGGCAGGCAGAAAATTAGTGGGAAAGGGTTAACCCAGGAGTAAAAACGGAAAAAACCACTATAATGATGAAAGGGGCATAAACCCACAAGCTCCCAAAGGAAAATTTAAAAAGGGGGTTTTTCCAAATTTAAAGGGGGAAGTGTGCGCGGGGCCCTTCAAATTTTAAAGGGGACCCCCCGGGCAACCCTAGGGGGACTAGTATGCTTGAAATGGTGGGCTGGCCCAGTTTTTAAGTGGAGAAGAAGCAGGGAGAGGCGAGTGTCGCTTAGAACAGTGGAAGCAGACATGAGTGTGTCCAGAGAGGGGACTGCGATGCATTTCGACAGAAACCCCCTTTAAAGGGACCCCCTTTTAATTCCTAGTCTGCGGGAAGAGAAAATTTTCGGGGGTTTGTTATTGTGGCACAGAAAGTTATCTAAAATCTTTCAGTGGTTTTGTTGTGATCAAAGAACAAATAAAATGCGGGGGAAATTAAGTTATCGCATCGGGGTTAAACTTTTTTAAAACCTTTTGCTATGGTTTGTTTTTAGGTAGGAAATTTAGAAAAAATGTTCTTTTCCCAAAAAAAAAATTTTCGTTTTCCCCAAGGGGTCCCTATCCCTAATATTAAAGGTTTTTTTCCCTCTAAAATTCTCGAGGAAAATTTTTTTTTAAAGTTAAAAAATCCAGGGAAAAGGGGGGTTTTTTTTCCTTTTGGGTTTTTGGGTAAAAAGTAAAAATTCCCCCTGAATTTCATTTGTTTCAGATGGGCCAAATCAAATTTTGGCAAAGATAAAAAAAAAAAGATTGACCAAAAAGCGAAAGTTTGGGAGGCCATTGGGTTTTTTCCTTGGGGACATCTGGGGATCCGGGTTAATTTTTGCCCCAATTTTAAAACCCTTAACTCAAATTTTGTTTTAAACCTCAACTGACCCCAAAGGGTTTTGATAGGCGGGGGAAAAACCCCTTTTTAACTAAAATAAATTTTAAACCCTCCCTATTTCCAAAACCCCCAAACCCCGGGGGTTTTAGGATTTGGGTTTAGGGTTAAAAATTATGGTTAGGATTGGATTTTCCTTAATCCTAAAATATAAAACCCCGGGTTTTTTAGGTGTTCCACAAAAAGTTTCCCCAGACTAGCCCACTTTTTTTGCTGTGTTTCTTGCCCTTTTGGAAAACCCCCCCCCCCCCCCTTTTGCTGTGTGGATGCTTTTTAAACGGCCAGGGAAACATATGGAAAGTTTTTGTGGGATATCCCCTACCTGAGTATTGAAAAAAATTTTGTTGTACTGCAAGGGAGAGAGCTATGGAAAAAAAAATCTGACAAAATATGATTTTAAAGGGATTGTAACAAGACTTGTAAATCTTCTTTTAAGTTGATAACTTTAGGATGAAGCATATTGTTAGCTATAATGATACCTAGAAGCAAAGATAAGTTCAGTGTAATTATTTGCTCTTCCAGAGGCTGTATCGTAATTGGTTCCTCTTTGAAAACTATAAATAATTTTAAAAGGCCTATTACCACGAGACTCTGGCTTGTGATTTTACCATAGAAAATGGTAATGGATTACACTTACTTATACATAACCATGTGACTGGAACCCTTCAAAAACAATATCTGTGTTCAATGATAGTACTAAGCTGTACTATAAATTTATCACATTTTAAGATCTTACTATAAATAATTTGATAAAATATAACTCTTATTAATCTAGATATATAAAAACTTACATACCCACAGCGCTTAAAAAATTCCACATACAGAATAAACCGCAAGACCAATATACCCAAAGGGGGGGACAGCAAGTAAGGGGTTATTAACAATGTATAGGGGAAACAATTTAAACCCTAGTACCTATAGTGTCTATAGCCCCTAGCTAATAAGCGGGGTAAGAACACGTCCCAAATAAGGCGGCCCCGACTGGAACCGCCCTGGTATAATTTCCCCTGATTTCCCCTAAACTTTTCCTGGAAAATATAGGATAAAAGATATACCTTACTTTAAAAGATGTCCCAACATGTTTCGGCGCCTACCCAAACCTCCTCAGGGACCAATGATTGGTAGACTGAAAACAGAAGTAGCATATAATTGTAAATAAGCAAAAGCAATGTGCAGCAAATTTGTTAAAAACTTTAGTAAGATGGCAAAAGGTTACAAAGAAATAATAAGTGTTGTCTTAACCTAAAATAGATTGCGGTATTCAGGATTTGCGAGGGACAGGAGCATATGGCTCCCAATGTCCTGGCACAGCTATGATGTGCTGTGTAATGGAGAGTGGCTAATTTTCCATTTAAATAGGCAGCGCGCCTATCACATGTTGACCAATAGCCAATGCACGCCGCACCTGGAAATTAAAAGACAAAACACCTGATGCGCAAAGCACCACGTGTTAGTTGCCATAGTGATGCGCGATGTCTCGTGCTTAGAACGGAAGTGGTCATGGTAGATCCATTTCAAAGGCGTGAATCACGGCCATTTCCCGTGGTGCCGTGCTTCATTCAGCAAACGGAAATGACGTTGCGGAATGAGGAGAAGGAGGATCTCTGGAGGGAGAATACTCCCACTCTTTAGACATATACCTCCCGAAACCTACCGATTCAGGTCTGTTCAAAGAGGGTTAGTCAATGTTAAATGAATTTGATAGATATGGTCAGAAACCAACTATTAGTGATCAAAGACAAGGGACACTTATAGCCAAATTGATTAAAACAAAGAATCACGGGAAAAGGCAGAATATATCATGCCCCAATTATACCGGTATTTTATTTTAGCCCCAAATCATGGAAAGATTTTTTAAAATTTGCCACATTAAAATTATATTCTTATATAAAGCACTGGAAAGTGAGCTGTTCATTCAAACCTATGGGTTGCAATGACCTTAATGTATAGATCCAGAAGCTTTCTCTACACAGCAGTAGTTTGTCAAGGTTGCCTTTACGAGGCTGAGGGTTTACCACATCAATCACCATGAATCTGAGATGTTGGAATCTACCCCCATGTTCAGACCAAATGTGTCTCGAAATGGGGGTTATCCCTTTTGTTCCTTTATGCCCCCTAGATGTTCCCCAACACGTCGGCGAAACTCTCGGATAGTCTTGCCAATGTATTCTTTACCACACTGACACTTAGCTCGATAAATGACACCAGCCGTTCTGCAGTTAATAAAATGTCGAATTTTGAATTCTTGTCCTGTATATTGATTGGTAAATGCCCTTTCCCTGTTTCTACAAATTTACAGCTTACACACCACTGCATTTTTAAAGCAACCAAAAAGGTGTCTGTCCAACCAGGTGTTATTTTTTGGGGGCGGTGTGTAATGGCTCTGAACTAGAGTGTCATGCAAGCTACGCCCTTTTCTGAAGGTGATCAATGGGTATGATCCGACCTTGTCTTTAATGTCTGGATCCAACATTAGGATGTCCCAGTGTCTATTAAATATCTCCCTCACCTCCTTAGAGGCCTCGTCGAAGGTGCCAATTATTCGTGCCAGATTTTTATCCGGATCACATTGTCGATTTCTAGGGGTGAGTAAACTAGACCGTGTCACATTTAAAGCATGATGGTATCCCTTAAGGATCACCTCCTCGGGGTAATTCTTCTCCCTGAATCTTCTCTTTAAGTCACAGGCTTGTCTTTTAAATTCCGCCGTACTTGAGCAGTTTCGGCGCAATCGCAGAAACTGGCCCCTCGGAATGCCTCTTTTTAGTGAGGCCGGATGACTGCTCCGCCAATGGAGTAGCGAGTTGGAAGATGTGGGTTTGCGGAATATAGAAGTAGAAATGGACCCTTTGCTATCTTTGGTGATTTTAACATCTAAAAATGTCAGACAGTCAGATTGTATTTCCGATGTAAATTTGAGTCCTAAGTCATTACAATTCAATTGATCCATAAAGGAAAGAAAGTGTGCCTTTGGGCCATTCCAAATGATGAACACGTCATCTATATAACGAGTCCAGAGACCAATGTGGTCCGTCCACTCCGACATGGTCTCGTCAAAGACTAGAAGGCTCTCCCACCAGCCGAGGTACAGATTTGCGTAGGATGGAGCGCAAGAACTGCCCATGGCAGTCCCTCTCAGCTGGTGGAAGAGCCCTCCGTTGAACAAGAAGTAATTTCTTGTCAACACAAATTCAAGCAATCTCAAGACAAAATCGCTGTGTTGATCAAATTGTGTACCTCGAGTGCACAAAAAATGTTTTACTGATTGTACTCCTAGGTTGTGCGGAATACTTGTGTATAATGCCTCTACGTCTATACTGGCAAGCCAACTACCCGGAGAGACATGTATTCCGTCCAACTTTCTTAACAGATCCATTGTGTCTCTGGTAAATGAGAAAAGGGATTCGACAAATGGGGCCAGGATTTTATCCAAATAAATTCCACAATTCTGAGTAAGAGAGTCTATACCAGATACAATGGGGCGACCCCTCAGGGGGGTAGTCCCTTTGTGTATCTTGGGTAAGCTGTAAAACGTAGCTATTTTTGGAAATTTTGGGAACAAAAACTCAAACTCATCCGCTGAGATAAGTCTATTAGTTTTAGCCTCAGTAAGGATAGTCAATAATTCCTTCTTAAAGATATCTGTTGGGTCGTTTGGAAGGGTTCGATAGCAGGATTTATCGCCCAGCAATCTGTTGCACATTTCCAGGTATTGTTGGTGGTCTAGCAGGACGATGTTGCCACCCTTGTCGGAGGGTTTGACTATAAGATTATGATCTTGTTCTAGTTTGCGTATCGCCTCAAGTTCACCCCTGGTGCAGTTAGTTGAGAATTTCTTATTTAACTTTTCTAGGTCTTTAGTGACCTGGGAGATAAATATGTCAATGGCAGAAATTTCCCCCTGGGGTGGCATTTTAGTGTTTTTGGGTTTTAATTCAGTGAAAGGGCCAAGGCCAGTATTTACCGAGTCCCCAGAGATGTTATAAAGAAGTCTTACACCCTCCAATAATTGCTGGGCGACAAATCATGCTATCGAACCCTTCCAAATGACCAAACAGATATCTTTAAGAAGGAATCATTGACTATCCTTACTGAGGCATTTCTAGGGGCAGTTTGTGACTTAAAGAGAAGATTCAGGGAGAAGAATTACCCCGAGGAGGTGATCCTTAAGGGATACCATCATGCTTTAAATGTGACACGGTCTAGTTTACTCACCCCTAGAAATCGACAATGTGATCCGGATAAAAATCTGACACGAATAATTGGCACCTTCGACGAGGCCTCTAAGGAGGTGAGGGAGATATTTAATAGACACTGGGATTTTCCTAAGTTGGATTTCCCGACATTAAAGACAAGGTCGAATTCATACCCATTGATCACCTTCAGAAAGGGGGTTTGCTTGCATGACACTCTAGTTCAGAGCCATTACACACCGCCCCCAAAAAATAACACCTGGTTAGACAGACAGCCTTTCGGTTGCTTTAAATGCAGTGGGTGTTTAAGCTGTAAATTTGTAGAAACAGGAAAGACATTTACCAATCAATATACAGGACAAGAATTTAAAATTCGACATTTTATTAACTGCAGAACGGCTGGTGTCATTTATCGAGCTAAGTGTCAGTGTGGTAAAGAATACATTGGCAAGACTATCCGAGAGTTTCGCCGACGTGTTGGAGAACATCTAGGGGACATACGGAACAAAAGGGATACCCCCATTTCGAGACACATTTGGTCTGAACATGGGGGTAGATTCCAACAACTCAGATTCATGGGGATTGATGTGATGAAACCTCATCCTCGTAAAGGCAACCTTGACAAAATACTGCTGTGTAGAGAAAGGCTTGGATCTATACATTAAGGTCATTGGGAACCCCATAGGTTTGAATGAACAGCTCAATTTCCAGTGCTTTATATAAGACATATATTTTAATGTGGCTATTTTTAAAAATCTTCCATGATTTGTTTCTTAAAATAAATACCGGTATAAATTGGGGATGATATATTCTGCTTTTCCTGTTATTCTTTGTTTGATCATTTGGCTATAAGTGTCCCTTGTCTTTGATCACTAATAGTGGTTCTGACCATATCTATCAAATCCATTTAACATTGACTAACCCTCTTTGAACAGACCGGAATCGGTAGGTTTCGGGAGGTATATGTCTAAAGAGTGGGAGTATTCTCCCTCCAGAGATCCCCCCTTTCCTCATTTTCCCCAACGTCATTTCCCTTTGCTGAATGAAGCACGGCACCACGGAAGTGGCCGTGATTCACGCCTCGATATGGATCTACATGACCACTTCCGTTTTAAGCACGAGAGCATCGCGCATCACTATGGCAACTAACACGTGGTGCTTTGCGCATCAGGTGTTTGTGCTTTTAATTTCCATGTTGCGGCGTGCATTGGCTATTGGTCACATGTGATAGGCGCGCTGCCTATTTAAAAGGAAAAATTAGCCACTCTCCATTACACAGCACATAGCTGTGCCAGGACATTGGGAGCCATTGCTCCTGTCCCTCGCAAATCCTGATACCGCAATCTATTTTAGGTAAGAAACACTTATTATTTCTTTGTAACCTTTTTGCCATCTTACTACGTTTTTTAACAAATTTGCTGCACGCTTTTGCTTTGTACAATTATTTTGCTTACTTCTGTTTTCAAATCTACCAATCATTGGGCCCCCTGAGGAGGTTTTGGGGAGGCGCCGAAACATGTTGGGACATCTGTTAAAGTAAGGTGTATCTTTTTTATCCTATATTTTCCCAGGTAATGTTTAGGGAAATCTAGGGTAAATTATACCAGGGACAGGTTCCAGTCGGGGCCCTCCTTATTGGGACGTGTTCTTTTCCCCGCTTATTAGGCTAGGGGTGCTATAGACACTACGTGAGGGCTACTAGGGTTAGAATTGTTCCCCTATACCATTGTTAATAGACCCCTTACTTTGCCTGTCCCTATGGTATATTGGTCTTGCGGTTTATTCTGTATGTGGAATTTTTTTAAGCGCTGTGGAGTATGTAAGTTTTTTATATATCTAGATTAATAAAAGTTATATTTTATCATATTATTTCTAGTAAGCTCCTCCACTGTGATAAATTTATAGTACTGTTTCTGGGCGACTGTGGAGACTGGCCTCTAGTCATAGAGTCATAGAGTACCATAGAGGTTTTTTGTATTTAATAGTACTAAGCTGCCCCATCCTTTGATGCAAAGTAGGAATGTAAGTGGCTACTCATTAAATATTTTATACCAGTGTGACCTCCCACATATAGCAATGTGACTTGTTTACAGTCTTCTGGCAATTAGTTTTTAACCTGCCATTGTATGAGTAAGAGGACGTTCACACAGTGAGCAAAATTTATTCACTGGATTCGGCCATTGAAAAATGAAATGTCTGAAGCCTTTTCAATGAATATTTCATATGTTTATTGCATATCAATTAAGGGTTGTTTTTTGGATTTGCTTTACTCGTGATTTACATTCAGAAAAGAGTCTCATTCACTCCTAGGTGCTTTTGGACGCGGATCAGCATTTAAAACCAAATACCAATGTTTTGGGTACGTATTACTCTATACCCTAAGGGTCTTAATGAGTCATTGAATTTTGGGTGCTTTATCTAAATCTGTCTACCACATTCTTTTCCTTTGCAGATTTGGGGGTCTATATTTACATTTTGGAATCTCTTAGGCCTAGTTATTATCAGACACTAGTAATGATCCAATAACCATATCCATCAATATCCGGTGATTGCTCTGTCCTGAACAATACAAATTCACTAGGGACACTGGATTTCGATTTGTTCCATCTCCCCTTTTTCCTTTCATGTATGGCCCTTTATTTGATGGTCCCTATTTGGTATTTATTGTATACTGCGCTTCTGGCCATTTATTGGTATGATTTTGTTTTTTGTTATTATCCTTACCTGTTATTTTTAAGTTTTGTATCAATTTAATAATGGGTTGGTTTTGTTGCTCTTATTAGTACCACTTCATCTGTACTTGTGTCACTGAATGGTGTTTATATGCACCTAGGTAATTTTCATTTTACCTTCAGTGATTGGGCTGCATAGTGGTGATCACGTGTGCCTACTACTATAGGATTCTATCAGTAGTCACCTCTTTATCCTGAGCGACTTCGCTCAATATGTTTATACCTTCTGTTATGTGCCCTATGGCGAGGCTCCAGAGGATACTTCCAGTTTTGTGGTCTCTATGTGCACTCTATTATCATTTGCCTGGACATGCGCAGTAGGGTTACACGCACGCTGGGTAGAGATGGGCGAATTGATTCTAACGAAGTGGAATTCGTTTAGAATTTCAGGAAAACTTTGATTCGGAACGAAGTCGAACTTTGGGTACTTTGCTTGAACGAAGTGGGCTTTTGATTGATAAAATGGCTGCGAGCACATGGCGTTTTCATGGGGCAAAGAACTCTGGGAGGAGAAGGGCATAGCCTGAATGACATGTGCAAGATGAAGCCAATCAGAGACCGGGGATTCTGTTTACGTCACCGCACTATATAAGTCCGGAGCGACGCTGGGAGCTCATACCGCTCTCACTGTACTGATTAGGGAAGGTGCTGCCGTGGCTGCTTATTGTAGCTGATACTAAAGAACTCATTTTTATACAGCGATTTCTGTGGGGTGTCTCAGCTTGTCTCAGAGACTGCTTCTCTTAATGTTCTATTTCTGATTTTGTGGGGTATTGGATCTGAAGTCCAGTGTGCGTCCACTGCAGCTGCATATACATTTTAAAGCTATCTGCTCACAGCACATTGAATATCCAAGGGTGATCTAAGCCAGTTCCTGTTGTATTTATTTAAAGAAACAGCGTTTTTACAATACAAATACCACTTCATTTTTGGCTGCTCAATTCTTTTGCGCAATTTACATCCAGGGGTTAATTAAGCGTTGTTCTGCTGCTGTGGTGACTAAAAGAAACCGTTTATTTCACCGCCAAAATTTTTTTTTCCTGTAGCATAATTAACAAGCGGGTGGTTAATTAAAAAGTTTTCTTTTGTTGTGTAGCGTAAAAAAACACGCCATTTAACACTCTACAAAGCTGGTAGTTTTTGGCTGCTCAATTATTTTGCGCAATTTACATCCAAGGGTTAACTAAGTATTTTTCTGCAGTTTTACTCAGTAAAAGAAACTTTGTTTTTCACCGCCACAGAATAAATTCTGTAGCATAATTCATATCCGAAGGTTTAGTTAAGCCTGTTTGTGCTTTTATATTCAGTAAAATACACAGAGTTTTTTTAAACGGCACATACAAGACAATTTTTCCCGCCCATTTGTGGAGCAAAAATTTATATCCAAGGGTTACCCAAGCTTCTTAGTGGGTTCATTTGGAGTCAAATATAGGGTGTGTATTTATCATGTACAGATATCTTCATCAAACAGTGTCTGTACATTTTAGAACAAACAGTATGTCAGACAGAGAGGTGGCAGGCTCTTCACCTGCGAGTGGTAGAGGCACAAACATTCCAGGCTCAGGTCGCAGCACAGCAAGGGGACGTCGCAGCAAGGGTCCCTCGGTGAGGCCACAACTGTCGCTGTCATCTAGCGGCCGTGTGCTGACTAGCAACCCAAAGGTTCTTGATTGGTTGACTAGGTCATCCACTTCCTCCCAGATGACATCTGACAACCCCAGCCAAGAGTAGGTGGGAACGTCAGACACAACCCTTAGTTGGCATGGCTTGGAGCGGGTCAGCGGCCCTCACCTGTCCTCAACCCGCCTCTGTCCCATCCGGTTCCCTCAGCCAGAGATCTACTATGTGGTCTGGGCTCAGCGCCACTATATAGCGAGGTTTGAACAATTTGAGGAGGGCAGTCAGCAGCTACTTGGCAGCGAAGAAATGGGGCCAATATCCCTGCTTCTTGCAGTAGGCGGCAAAGTATAGATGTGGAGAGTGTCATGGGAGATCATGTTGTGAGGGGTCAGCCTCTGCATACCAAGACCGATGATGAGGACAGCAGTGACGATGAAACACAAATAGATGATGATGTAGCCGACCGCACTTGGGAGCCGGGTGAGGCAAGGGCTTCATCATCGTCAGGAGAAGAGGGCGTCATCTTGTGCGTCAGGCAATGGCGCAGCCAGCAAGTGGGTTGTGTGGCCGTGAGTCAGCAGGGTAGCAGCAGTGTGAGGTCAGGAGCCAAGCGGCCACGGGGTAAAAAACCCGCTTCGCGGGTCCAAGAAAGTAGCAGCACAGGGGCTCAGCGATGAAGCGGCGGTAGTAGTCACTGAGTGCGGAGCGTTGGTGGTAAAATCAGATACTCGGCGGTGTGGCAGTTCTTTGCTAAGACACCGGAGGAGCCGAATATGGGTATATGTAGAATCAGTGGGCAGAAAGTGAATCGGGGCCAGGAAGCTAACGTTGGCACCACGGCCCTGTGTCAACACATGCAGCGTCACCATCCGGTAGCCTGGGAGAAACGTGGCTCAGATGTGGTGGTCCATCCTGCCACCATCATGCATGCCATTGCAGCCAGTCAAGGCTCCACCCCCTCTGCAGAAGGGAGCTATTTCTCTTTGACATCTTCTCCCGGTCCAGATGCTCCTGCTCCTCGCTATTAATGGCGCCAGCAGTCGTTCAGCGAGGCGATTGCAAAGAGACAACAGTATGCGTCCAACCAACCTAAGGTGCAGAAGCTGACCGTGCTCCCTTTCCAAATGGTGGACTCTGCACCGTTCAGAGAACTAATGGCTTGTGCCGAGCCGAGATGGAGAGTTCCAAGCCGTAATTTCTTTTCCAAAAAGGCAGTACCAGCACTTCCTAAATATGTAGAACAGAAGGTGGGCCAGTCCTTGAGCTTATCGGTTTGTTCCAAGGTGCACGGCAGCTCGGACGTGTGGAGCTGTAACTACGGTCAGGGCCAGTACAAGTCCTTTATGGCCCACTGGGTGAATGTGCTTCCTGCCCAGGCACACCAACAACTTGGACAGGAGAAACCGCTTTCTCCTCCACGTTGTCAAACTGCGGCTCCTGCACCAATGTCCACCTCCTCCTCCACCACCACCACCATCTCAGCCTCCACAAGTACTGCTCCATCATACCACATGTGTAGGGCACAGCGGTGTCACGCAGTTCTACACCTGGCTTGCCTCGGCGAACGAAGTCACACAGGGGAGGAACTGCCCAACGTCATGCAGCAAGAAATCGATGTGTGGCTTTCTCCGCGCCAACTGCAAATCGGAACCATGGTGACGGACAATGGGTGTAACATGGTGTCTGCGCTGCATCGAGGAGGGATGGTCCATGTGCCCTGCATGGCCGCATGTGTTCAATCTGGTTGTGAAAAGGTTCCTGAAGTCTTCCACCGATCTTCAGAACATTCTGAAAATGGGCCCGGAAACTGTGGGATGCACTTCATCCATTCCTACAAAGCCAGGAACACCTCCTCGAGTTGCAGCGACAGAACGGCCTCCCCAACACACTCTGATATGCGATGTTTCCACCCGTTGGAATTCCAGCCTGCACATGTTGCACCGACTGTATGAACAGAGAAAGGCCATTAACGATTTTTTGATGATCCAGGCGGACAGGAGTACTCCCCTGTGTAACTTTGATGTCAGCCAGTGGCAGCTCATGCGTGACACCTGCCGTTTGTTGAGGCCATTCGAGGAGGCCACGTTATTTGTCAGTCGCCAGGACTACGGGATGAATAACGTCATTCCACTGCTTCATGTCCTGGAACAGATGCTGAAAAATCTGTCTGGGCAGGGGACTGGAGACGTGGCGACTACATCTCGCGGCCACATGAGTCCGGTGGGGACTGAAATGGAGGAGGAGGAGAAGGAGGAGGAGGACATTGGAGCAGAAGCATTGTCTGGTGAAATGAGTGGATTTTCTACCCAGGTGACAAGAGAGGAGGAGCAGGAGCAGCTGGAGGAGGTAGATGGAGATGAGGAAGACGAGGCAGATGACCCGCAAGCACCGTGGCAGTATACAGTGGAGATGGAGGCAGGGAGCCCCTCGGAGTCACTTGTGCAGATGGCCCTCAGCATGCTGATTTGCCTGGCTAGTGACAGCCGAATAGTCAGCATCCGGCAGAGGGATGACTTCTGGCTCTCCACCCTATTGGACCCTCGCTACCAGTCCAAAATGGGAGCCTTTTTCCCAGCTATTGAGAGGGAGGACAAACTCAAATACCATAGGGAACTCCTCCGTAGTCAGTTGGCCGCTGCCTATGTGCGGTATCGTCTCTCCTCTGACAGGTCTGACCGGGGGGTTCTTCAGCGCTGCCGTACTACTGCCGCGGCTGCTTGGCGAAGGTGGGGGGGGAGGAGCAGTACCAGCTCCATCAGCAGCAACCTAAGTCTGGAGTCACTGATGAGCAGCTTCCTTCACCCGCCTAGTGAGGAGGGCAGTCGCCAGCAGCAGCAGAACCTGGAGCAGACCCTGAACCAACAGGTGGTGGCCTACTTGGACAGCACTCTGCCACCCCAGTTAGAAGATCCGCTGGACTACTGGGCAGCCAAACTGGATGTGTGGCCGCAACTTGCCGAGTTTGCAGTGGAGAAGCTGTCCTGCCCGGGCAGTAGTGTGGCATCAGAGCGAGTGTTCAGTGTGGCGGGGGCCATCGTTACCCGAAAGAGAACCCGATTGTCCACGGGAAATGTGGAACGACTGACCTTTGTCAAGATGAATCAAGCGTGGATCGGCCAGGATTTCCACACACCAATGCCTTAGGCGTCAGACGCCTCACCCAAACTGTGAGAAATGAGTCTGGGTTCAAACTACCTGCCTCAGCCACTATTCAGATGCCGCCACCCGCCTATGCCACACATCTGCTGCCAGTTTCTCCATCTGCCACCAACCATCTTTACCAGGGACTGGTATTGCCACCCACCTCCACACTCTGTGATTGTGCCACTGCCTATGTGCGGTATCGTCCCTCCTCTGACAGGTCTGACCGGGGGGTTCTTCAGCGCTCACGTACTACTGCCGCGGCTGCTGGGTGAAGGGGGGGGAGGGGGGGTAGGCGCAGTACCAGCTCCATCAGCAGCAACCTAAGTCTGGATTTCACTAATGAGCAGTTTTCATTCACCCGCCTAGTGAGGAGGGCAGTCCCCAGCAGCAGCAGGACCTGGAGCAGACCCTAAACCCAAACAGGTGGTGGCCTACTTGGACAGCACTCTGCCACCCCAGTTAGAAGATCCGCGGGAAACCACTAGGCAGACAAACTGGATGTGGGGCCCGCAATTGCCGAGTTTGCAGTGGAGAAGCTGTCCTGCCCGGCCAGTAGTGTGGCATCAGAGCGGGTGTTCAGTGCAGCGGGGGCCATCGTTACCCAAGAAGAACCCGCTTGTCCACGGGAAATGTGGAACGACTGACCTTTGTCAAGATGAATCAAGCGTGGATCGGCCAAGATTTCCACACACCAATGCCTTAGGCGTCAGACTACATCAGCCATGACGCCTCACCCAAACTGTGAGAAATGAGTCTGGGTTCAAACTACCTGCCTCAGTCACTATTCTGATGCCGCCACCCGCCTGATGCCACACATATGCTGACAGTTTCTCCATCTGCCACCAACCATCTTTTTTTTTTTTTTAACATTGTTTTTATTAAACATCTTCAATTTACATAAAGATTAGTACAAACAAAAAGATGACACCATCCAAGATAACAATGTAGTGATACAGGTTGGTAAACGGATTTTGCTTGAAGACATTAATATTTTCTTTCCCCCCCCCCCTACTTTACCCTATACCCACAGTTCACAAACCAATAACATTTAGTACAGTTATTAATATAGGCTATTAATTTAATTGGAACATTTACATCTTGTACTTAACCAAAACTGAACTAATCATATCTAACTCTAGCAACCTAGGTTATACAATTCTACCCTTATACGCTAATGGTATCACATGCGCGACTTCTTTCCTCATCCCGAACCCGTTTTGGATAGGACTGCCCTGCCATACCCCTTTTTCCAAAAGAACCCCCGTCTTCTCTGATGTTTATTCACTTGAGGCAAAGCATCACTCTATCTAATAAGTTGGACCTGTTTTTTCCTCCTCATTCTCCTATTACTGGCTGCTCACCTAACATTTGTCTGCCTAAATACCATGTGGTCAGCCCAAAACATGTTTTCACTCTTCTCCTAGTGTCTTCTGGCAAAGTGTTTATAAATGTGCCCCACAAAGAAAAAAAATTCCTTACCCTCGCCTCTTTATGTGCAGCGGCCTCTACCCAATCCATTTGCATCAGGTAATTGAGCTTATCCCAGAATATAGTAAAGGTCGGGGCCTTGGGTTGTAGCCATACTTGAAAAACTGCTTTACGGGCAGCTGCTGCTGTTATATGTAGTAATCTCCCCTCCCGTCTAGATAGTTTTTGTCCCACCCTATCTACAAAGCTAAATATTGCCCATGAGGAGTGCGGTGTAAAAGATAGGTGCAAGGTATCCTTTATGTAGACTATCACCTGTTCCCAGTATTCCCTGATTTCCGGGCACTCCCATAGACAATGATATAAGTCGGCTGCACCCGATCCACACTTGAAGTACTGGTCCGTTGCGAATCTCCCCATTCGATGTCCCCTCAAGGGCGTGAGATAAGCTTTGTGCATTATTTTAATAAACATCTCCTGATATCTAGCAGCTGGCAAATACTTGTAAGCGTCTTGCAATGCCTCCAGTATCACTGATGGTGTCAAAGAGGCGTCTCTAGTCTGCCATTTAGTCAGACTATAACCTGATTGATCATAGCCACCAACCATCTTTACCAGGGACTGGTATTGCCACCCACCTCCACACTCTGTCATTGTGCCACTCTCTGACCTCCGACGGCTGCTGCAGTTGCTGGTGCCGTGACATCCACACTGTGTCATTGTGCCACTCTCTGACCTCATGCTGTTGCTCCTGCCGCCGTCACCTCCACTCTCTGTCATTGTGCCACTCTATGGCCTACTCCAGTTTTTACCACCTCAAGAATGTCATTGTGCCACTGTCTGACCTCATGCTGCTGCTATGGCTGCTGCCATAACCTACACACTGTGTCATTGTGCCACTCTGTGGCCTACTACTGTTTTGCCACCTCAAGAATGTCATTGTGCCACTGTCTGACCTCATGCTGCTGCTGTGGATGCTGCCGTGACCTACACACTGTGTCATTGTCCCACTCTGTGGCCTACTCCTGTTTTTGCCACCTCTACAATGTCTTTGTGCCACTGTCTGACCTCATGCTGCTGCTGCTGTTGATGCTGTCAACTCCACACTGTGTCATTGTGCCACTCTTTGGCCTACTCCTGTTTTTGCCACCTCCAGAATGTCATTGTGCCACTGTCTGACCTCATGCTGCTGTGGCTGCCGCCGTCACCTCCACACTCTGTCACTGAGTTTGCCACCTGAGCCGCCAGCTTGTTTTCTTCCACCTGTCGCTGCCATGACTTTATCAGGCTACAGTCCCCCTTCAGTTTTTTGGCCAGTTTTGCCCTCTTAAGGGCCCAGGGAATTTTATAGTGAAGCGATTCTAAGAGCGGTGGCAGTCATGTGCCGTGACCTACACACTGTGTCATTGTGCCACTCTGTGGCCTACTCCTGTTTTTTCCACCTCTACAATGTCATGGTGCCACTGTCTGGCCTCATGATGCTGCTGCTTTTGATGCCGTCAACTCAATACTGTGTCATTGTGCCACTCGTTGGCCTACTCCTGTTTTTGCACCTCCAGAATGTCATTGTGCCACTGTCTGACCTCATGCTGCTGTGGCTGCCGCCGTCACCTCCACACTCTGTCACTGAGTTTGCCACCTGAGCCCTCAGCTTGTTTTTTTTCCAGCTGTCGCTGCCATGACTTTATCAGGCTACATTCCTGCTTCAGTTTTTTGGTCAGTTGTGCCCTCTTAAGTGCCCAGGGAATTTTATAGTGAAGCGATTGTAAGAGCGGCGGCAGTCATGTGCGTGTCATACTAAAACACAATATTGTATGAAGACCAAACCAAGCTCCCTCTCTGCATATTAACAGCATGGCACAATGTTCTACAGCACCCTGCAGCACTTGTGCATAGCTGGAAAGCGGTTTTTTAATTGATTCGTCCCAAAGTAATTCAGGACCCCTAGAATTATTTTTGTCGGAAATTCGGCCGAAAGTGATCCACCCATAACCGAAATTTTTGAGAAATTCGCACCATCTCTAGCGCTGTGTTTCTTCCAGGTTTGTGGGTCCATAGGTTGCGTCACGTCTTATTATGCGTCTGGTCAGGCACAGTAGGGTAAACATGCATGCTGGGTATAGCTTCTGATCTGCAGTATTCCCAGCAGCATGTATCTATCCATACATCTGTTTATTTAGTGGTAAGTCATTATTATTATGATGTTTTAGGTTAAACACTATGGGGGGGTGTGGGGGGACATTTTTGTGTATAAATGAGAATCCCTTTGTGATCCTATAGGCTCCTTTTCTTTTCAATCACGGGAGCCATTGGTGTCACATACACCTAATCGTGTAACAGCTTATATTTTTGATATCATCAACTGCTGCCCATTGATGCATAGTGGTGGCCCATTTATTCAGTACATTATTGGTAATTTTTGTCCCCTGAATGAAACTTATCCTTAATTGAGGGGAAACACGTTCAATCTTTTTTTCCTGTGCACTAACAATTTAATTTGTGCACTTTTAGATTCTAGGGCTTTAATAGGGTCTTTCACATCGGGAGTGGAGCCGGCCTTTTCGGGACGATGACCACCGCCTAAGTTAGGTAGGGAAGAGGAGGAGGAATGTAGAGGATTCCCCATTTGTCCCTTATTTGCATTTTTCCTCCCTTAATTTGGCACACTAGGTCTCCAATAATAAAATTGTAATGAGACCAGTAATTTGAACTTTTTCCTGGTTGGAACCATTGGATTGCTTTTATCTTGTCATGATTGAATGACGCCATCGTACCTCCATTCAACCATGAAGTGGATGACGTCATTCAATCAATCTATAAATTGTGTTTCTCCTCTTCTCATGAAACTTTGAGAAACACTTCTGTGACTTATTATTGTTTGGGAATGTTAGCATGTAATATTTAGTAGATCTAATTAACAGGTTAATTTTAGTTGGGAAAGTGATCATTGCAGTGATAAACTCCCTGTCAAGATCAGTAAATGATCAATGACTTGAAATCATATATGTGAGATGGGTGCAATAAACCACTAATATAGATCCTTGTATGTGCCAGTTTTTCCAAATTAATATGAAAATGGACATTTGTGCATTATGGGCCGGAAAATTTTAAGCCGATACCAATTTTAATTTAGAAACAAAATTCTTTTTTTTGATTAATACGTACAGGTTTTTTAAAGGGTTTATCTGGAGGTTTGGCCCAAAATTAACATCATCCCCATTTCTTTACATATTTGATTATAATTTTCAACCATTTGGGTTTCTTCCCAAACATTACAATTTGGTTTCTTTAAAATTTAAAATACTTTTAATCAAACAACATAACAAGGGGGTTACTTTTTTAAACAACATTTTTTTACACAACAGTAAACCTTTTCATTATTTTGTTAGCTTTATAATAATTAATTTTTTAGCATATACCTTATTAATTTTAAAAGTTTTGAAAATAACAATAAAAACAACACATTTAACCATTGATTTGATTATTAATAGAAGGAAAAAAAGGGTTAAATTTTTTGTCAGTTGTAGTAGCTAATCTTGGGGGATATCTTTAAAATCCCAGAGGTTTTGGGAAATTTAAATGTTGGAATTTTACAATTATTATCTCTGTTTTCCTTTTAAAAAATTTAAAAAAAGGTTTTTTATTTTGTGATTTCGATTGGATGGACAAAACCCCAAACCAAAAGGGAGAAAAGGGTTTGGGCAAAATAACTCAGAAAACCCAAGGGCATAAATATAATTTCATCTGGGTTTTTTAAATTTGGAAAAGACTTAATTTTTGACTGAAGAACTGTTTATTAAAAATCTATAACTTCATCAAAGTTAAGCATTCCCGACAGATCAAGGACCCAAAAAAATTTTTCCTTTTGTCCTAAAAACCTTTGAAATATAAAAAAAAATTTTTTGAATTAAAAGAGAAAACACTTAAAAACCCCAAATTTTTTTTTGGCAGGGTAAAGGGGTGAAGTAGGTTCACCAAATTTAAACCCTTTTCCCTGGAAAAAAATAAAAAAATTTCCCCTGTCACTAATCCCGTTAGTGGGAAGCGGGTAAACGGTTCTTGGGTTTTTTAAAAAAAAAATTTTAAAGGTATCAAGGGGAAAGGAAAGTGTTTTTAAACCCCAAAGTAGGGAGTAAAATTTTTTTAAACTATGAGAGTGGTAAAAAAATGGGTACTACTATAAAATGTATTATTTAGTGGGGAAAAAGTATTTTATGCAATTTTGGGGGGGGTAGAAAAACTATGTAATGGGGGGGGTGGGTTTTGGAGAAAATGTAAGTGTCAATTTGGGGCCCCTTTGGGGTTAAACCAATTTTTGTTTTGTTTAAATTTTCATATTTAAGGGGAAAAGCAAAAAGGGGGGTTTTTTGCCAATATAGGAAAAAATTTGAATATCAAAAAATTGTGAGTTGATCCACTATGTTTTAGACTTGGGTTTTGATGATCTGCCTTTAATTTGGTGGGTTTTTTAACAAATTTTATTTTTTCTTTTAAAAGGGTTTTTCAAAGGGGTGATATATAGATGTTAGAATTTTTGTTTTTTAAAATAAACCCCTTTGCATTTTAAAAAAAGTTTGTCCCCCGAAAAATTTTATACGTTTTTAACTGGATTAGATTTGTTTGGGGGATTGTTTTTTAATTTTAATGCTGAAATTTAAAATTTTTTAGTGTAAAGACAAGTGCCATGATATAGCCTCAGTAGAGGGTGTGGTAAATTTATACCTAGTTACCACCATTCCCCCAAAAAACTACTTCTATTAACCTCTTATCTGCTACTCCATATATCCATTTCTACTCCACTCTACTCAAGTTTCCCTATCAGCAAAAATTACTTTATTCCACCATTCCTAATCTCTCAGTCTGTTAACTGAGAACTGCAGTCTATACAGGATGTGTCAAAACTCCTCAATGAATTCATCTTTCTCTACAGTCAAAGGGGGGTTCCTCATACTTATCAGGTCCCACTGATACCCACATTTTCTTCTCTCACAGTTGAGATGACTGGCAAAAGAATAAAACAACCCCAAGGGCTTTTAAAGGGAAAGGGGCTGAGAAACCCAAAGCGCCCTTTTGTTGTTGTAACAAATCCCTAAAAATGCTTTTTGACCCACCATCTTTTAAAAGCAAAAAGGATTTTTTAACCAAGCCATATCCCCTCATTACTCTGGGACTAAGAGGACAAAAATCCCGAAACAGCGATGTCTGTTTGATAGAGATACCTGGCTGGCTAAAAAATCCTTTTTGCTTTCTCAAAACTAGTGGGGCAAAACAAATTGAGGATTTGTTACAACCAACAGAGGGCGCTATGGCTTTTTCAGCCCCTTTTCCCTAATGCCTTGTATATCAATGCTAATAGAGGGCGAAAAGGCAAACAAAAAAACTCACAATCCGTTCGTTCGGGGTTCCTTTGGAGAGATCTTTTCCCCTTTCCGACTACCCATCCTCCCACACAGCCAGCCAGTATCTTTTCTATCTGCACTGAAAAGGGACAAAATCCGAAACAGCTTTCTTTTGATGAGAGATACTGGCTTGGGTAAAAAACCTTTTTGCTTTCTCAGATCGGTGGTCAAAAGCAAATTTAGGATTTTTACAACCAACAAGGGTGCTGTGGGGTTCTCACCCCTTTCCCATAATGCCCTTTTGATATGCAGATGCAAGTAAGGGGGAAAAGGGAAAAAAAAAAATTACAAGCCGTTCGTTTGGTGCTTCCTTAAGGGGAGATCTTTCCCTTCCGGGAAAAGAAGTCAAGCAATCCCCTCCCCCTGTGCTTAAAATAAAAAGAGAAATTCTGAGAACAGACCTGGATTTAGTGGATATGGGGGAAAAAAAAAATTATAGAAAAGACAAAATCCATTTAAAAAAACAGCATATAAAGTTCCAATATTTTGTCAATTGTGAAAAAAAAATAGATTTTCCCTTTTTCAACATGATTTATCCGGGGAAATTTTATTTTGAAAACAGTAATGCAAAATTTTTATTGATTTTAAATTGTCCATAAAATTTCATATGTTGATTTTTTTTAGGGGGTTTTAAAATTAAAACCCCTTTCCCTTTTTAAGGGCATGTTTTCCAAAAAGTTTTATGGATAAGGGTTTTTTAATATAACAATAAGAAACACAATTAAAATTTGAAAGGGCTTTTAATCTTAAGGGATACACCCTACCCCACTGTTATGAAAGGGGTAGAATAAGAAAGGGGCAAAAAAAAAAAATTTTGGTGAAAAAACCCAAAACAGGTAAAAATAGTTTTTTTAATAAATGATTTTTTTTAGTTCTCCCTTTTGTGAAATTTAATGCTTTGTTTTTCGAAACCCACTCTTATCATAAGCTGAACATTAATGTAAAATGGGGGGGTAAATATATAAAAAAATATATAATATATAATATATATATATTATATAATATAAAAAATATATATAAAAACTATAAATAATAAAATATTTTTATTATTTAAACAGTGACAGGGAGAGTAGTGGAGGGAAGGAAATTTTTCCCCCCAAGAATGCGCCCAATCCCCCCCCTTAGGGGGGTAGGGGACCGTTTCCCCCGGAGGGCCGGGGCCTGGGGTGGGGGAAGCCCCATTTGTTTTTTGTCAGTAATACTGACATTTAATAAGGGGTTCCATCCGCTTTATGGGGGTTGGGCCCTTTTTCTGGAGGGGTCAAAGAGCCGGGGGGGTACACTCCCACCCACCAGGGAGGCTGGTGCCGGGCCTATAAACCTGAGCTGCGGGGCCTTCAGGGCGCTGGGGGTTTTGCTGAATTTTTTAAATTTCATATGCTTGTGTCTTTGCAGCTTATCCCAGGGTCACTGATGTTCCCGGGTTATGTTAACTGTCTTGTGTATATTTAGCGCTCAGCCGACAGTTTTGTTTTATGTCTTATCTGAAGTAAAACCGTGTTTTGTTTCCGTTTATCCAAAATAAATAAAACCCCGGCACAGCTGGACTTGAACTTTACTCAGGGGCACTGTCCCCTGTCTTTTTGGGGCCCCCCCCTACCCTTTTGGGCCTGAACCCTCACATATTGGGGGGGATTTCAGGGACCCAATTAAAGGACAACACAAAAGTTTTTTGGTTGCTAAAGGCACACAGTGGAAAAACCCGGATTGTCTAGAACCTTATGTCCTGGGGTAAAAGCGGGAGTGCACAACCCTTTAGAGGGCCCCCAAAATGGATGAGCCCTGAAGCAGGGTGAAAACAAGCGAACCCGTACCCCCCAGTTATGACCCCAAAACCCGCAAAGGGCAAAGAAGAGGCCATGCGGGGCCCCGGGAGAAACCAACACCCTGCTGATAGAGGGGAACCATTTCGCCAACAGGGGCGCAGCACATTTAACAAGCACTCAAAAGGCCCGCCTGGGGATGGGGAAAGTGTTTCAGAGGGCCCCAAACCCCGCTTCCCCCCCCAACTGCAGTTTCATAATTTTTAGCAAAAATTTTACGCCCTTTCCGATGATTTGAGGGGGCCCATTTAATCTTGAGAGAGTCCCCGGGAGAATTGCCAGTGGCCCATGGGGTGAAGTTGTGGGGCCCTTTTTTTAAACCCGGGGGCCCAGAAGGGTTTTTTGACCTTGGGGAGCAGAGCCCCGGACTATGTCAAATTAAAGGGGGGAAAAATCCCCGGCTCCTTGGGGGTGACCCCCAACGTCGGGGCCCCGGGGTGTGCATAATTGGGCCTTCTCTGACCCCTTGCACACGTTCACAGAAATTTCGGGCCCCTTTTTAAACCCTTTAAAAGGGGGCTGCAACCAAAGAGTTACGCCTGCGAGATGGTGGAAAAAAAGTGGTCCTGGACAAGTTTTTCGCCCCTTTGGGCCCCCAAATCCAAACCGGGGGGAAAAGGCCCACCCCCAAAGGATCAGAGCCCTCGTTTAAACCCCGTGGGGGAGGGACAAGGCCACCCAGGGTTTACCCCCAGAAAGCTCCCCCCGGCGGGTCCATCACCGGGAAAAGCCAAAATTTTTTTCCAACCTTGGTAAGCTGTTTTCCCGGTGTAAGGGGGGGGAAAAATTCCTAAGGCATTTGGGTCGGGGGTGACATATCGGGGGGAAACTGGGGCCCCAAATGGTCATTCCCTGACCCGAGACTCAAGGGGAAACGGGGGCCGCTTTAAGGGGTTGGGGGTTCCCTGAACCTGGGGATATTGCTTCCAATTGTCCCCCTTTTCAGGAGACCCCAATTTGGAAAGGAATCAGCCGGGGGAGGTTTTCGTTCGACAGGGGGAAATTTTCTCGGAAAAGGGCTGGGGTTTGAGGGGGGGGGGGGGGGGTGACCAATTAAAGTCCATTAAAACAAAATTTACTATCCTTAGGGCTTTCTGGAAACCGGGAGCCTTTTCCCCGGGGCATGCCACTTAGTAACCCCACGTCAGTCACCCGGACATTTTTTAAGGGGGGCCCGTGGGAACCACGGGGAAAAAACCAAGGGGAAACCCCCCAGCCTTGGGGAAACTCGAAACTTTTTGGACTAGCCTCCCCTGGGAAATGGGGGGGTGAGGTTTCCCTAATTTCATACGTAATCCTAAGGGAAAAGGGGTTTTTCCCCTTGTTTTGGGGCTTGTGGCAAGAAGGGTTTCATGTTGGTTAATAACTGTACTGTGTTTTAAAGCATGCCCCCGCCCAATTTATCCCCGAACCTTTTACTCCGATGCCATGGCTCAGGGAGTAGGGGGGACCCCCAAAAAACCGGGGATAATTTTCCCCCACGGGTTTTGGGAGGTGAGACCAGGAAAAAAGGAGGGGTTTGGGGGTTATGCCCACCTTGGGTCCACGGGATAATTTTTTGGGCCGCTCGCTCAGAGATCTCCCCCCTAGTGAAACTGGGGAAAAAAGTTTAAAGGGTTTTAAATGGGGAAACCCCAAACAATACTGTGTTTCCTCCATTTGGGAATAAAACCCGGAAAATTTTTGTATCAGGTGGGCAAAGTCCCAAAGGGGAGGTTTGGGGGAGCATTTCCCCACCTTTCGGAAAAAATTTTTGGAAACCCCACCCCAAGCCCCGTGCTAGGGGGGCTTTTGGGGAGCGAAAAGAAAAAAGGACGCTTTCCCCCAAAGGTTCTTCTGGCCGGGGGGCTGGGGGTGAAAAGGGAAATGGTGTCCGCCCTGAGGGCCCAATAAAAAGCTCCCATCCCCCCTTTCAGGAGTCCCCCGGGGCCATTACCATAAAGGGGGGGACCCAAAATTTTAGAGGGTCGCAAGGGGGCCTCGTTGGGGCCCCTTTTGGGGAAGGGCTGGGCCCCCGGGGCCCTCAATTATATTATTGGGGGTGGGGGGCTTTCGCCACCGGGTTCCCCGAGGCCATACCTCTGGGGGCCCTCCTCAAAACTTATTGCCAGGGGGTTTTTTTTTATTTTTCCCGTACTCATTCCCAAAAAGATCCTTAAATGATCAAGGGGCCCCCCTTTTTGGAAAAATTAACCCAAGGAGTTATCCCCCCTTAAATTTTAAACATTTGCGCACTCAAGATTTCCATCCTCAAACTAAAGGGGCTTTTTGGAAAGATTTAATTTGACCCTGAAAGATGTTAAAGAGGTGGGCCCTAAGGGATGGAAAGGGGCTTGGGAAAATGTCCGTTGCCTTATCAAAAGTTCTCAGCCGGGAGGTTCCTCAGTCCCTCCCCCCGGGTTTTTCCCCTTTGGGGTTAGTTTTGGGGGGTCCCCGGGGGCTTCTTGGGCATTGCCAAAAAACCTGGGGGGGCAAAAGTCACCCCCCCAAAAAAAAGGGGGTAATAAAAACACATCTCCCAATGCAAGACAGGGTTTCTGCAGTTTTTCCTGTAGTCAGGGGAAAAACTTAAAAGGCAAAGCCCTCAAAGCTTTTTGTTAAATAGGCGGGCCCAAAATAAGGGGCTTTTAACCCGGGGGGTCGGGGGTTGGTTTTTAGTTCCAAATGTAGAAATAAGTTTTCCGGCTAAATGGCAAAGGGCCCCATGAAAATTTCCCGGGGAAAAAATAGGGGGATGTTAAAATTTTAAATATACCACCCTAGACGCAAGCCGGGGAAAAGAATTTTCCCGTGAAAATTAAATTAAATTCCCTTTGGGGAAAAACAAAGGGGGAAACCCCACTGCAGTAGGGGACGCCCATAAAGGGGGCCCCCGGGAAAATTTGTGTCAGACCCCCGTCCAAAAAACCCCAAAAAAAGGGGGGAACCCCCGGGGTTCTTTCCCAAGGAATTTGATGTGGGGGTTTTAGAACTGCCAGGGGGTACTAACCTCATTTAAAAATGACCCCTTTTCCCCCGACCAAAGGGGTAAAAGTCAACTTTAAACCTTTCGGGGACCAAGCCGTAGGGGAGCAAAAAATCCCGAGGAGGTTAAAAACATGTTGGACCTTGGGGATCGAGGAGTCCAAAAGCAGTGGTCGAAACCAAAATTTTTACTCATCCCCCAAAAACCCGATGCTCATTACACTTTTGTAATGAAATTTTGGGAAAATTTAAAAGAGGGTTTTCCAAAATTTTACGGGGAAAAACCCCAAAGCCCAAGTGGACGAGTTTAATTTAGAGGCTGGGTTTATGCCCAAAAATTTCCCACGCTTTTTTAAAAAATTAAAAAAAGGGGTAATTTGGGAGGTTTTCCCCTGACAGATAGGGCCAAAGAAAATTTCGGCTTTCGGGGGACACCCGATGGATTGTTTCAATAAGTCGGGCCTTCCGTTTGGCTTGCCCCTTTGGGGTCCAGCTACCTTCCCAAAAAGGTTTAAAGGATGTCGTCCCTTTAAAACCCCCTCGCGTTATGGATTTACAAAACCAAAACGACATAATATTTTTTAGCGAGGGGCTGGGGCAGCCAACAACCCAAAGGGACAGGCAGAAAATTTAAAGCCCTTAAAAAGCAGGGTTTTAAAACCAAAAAAAACCCTAAGAAAATGCGCCCTTGGGGCTAGAAAAGCCCCGGGCCCGGGGTTTTTTAATAGGTTGCATTATAAAACCGCAGGTAAATAAGGTGGAGGGGATACGGGCTGGCCAAACCCACAAAAAAGAGGCAAGTTTTGGGCCTTTTTAGGTTATGGGGTTATTATCGCAAAATTTTAACCCGAAAATTTTCGAGTATAGCACCCCACTAACAGACCTGACAAAAAAATTTGTAAATTCATGGTCGCTTGGAACCCACGGGGAAAGGGGAATTTTAGGTGTTAAAAACGGTTGGTTTTAAAAAGGGCCCTTCCCAATTACCCCCAAAATTCAAGAGAGAATTTGTTGTACAGACCGAGGTTTTTGATTGGGGTGGGGGCAGTACTTTCCCCGGGTAACTGAAAGCATCCCGTCACTAATTAACAGGGAAAACCCCCCCGCGAGAGGAACTATAGATTGTGGAATGGGGGTGTTTGCCATCAAATGGGCCCTGGAGTCCCTCAAGTTTATTTGTTAGGGGGCCACTTTCGGCTAATCACAGACCACGCCCAATTTAACTTTGGGTGTCCCAACTAAAGAGTGAAATGCAAGTCACCAGAATTTTTTCACACTGCAAAATTTAGTTTTCTCTTGGGGCATAGGGAGGAAACAAGGCAACGCGATGCCGCAAGAACAATTTTTTGGTGGCTAAGTGGCCGACCCACGGTCGAACGAGGGGGGGGTAGTGAGACTTACAGGGGGGGTATGGGGGGAAAGGGGTATTTTCCCCCAAAAGCTGCATTGCGGCCTAGGAAGGTATGGACCGTGCGTGTCCCCGAGTGGCCCGGGGTCGGTGAAGGGGAAACCGACATTTGTTTGTGTCAGTAATATAATTTTAAAAGCGTTCCCGTCCGCTTTATCGGGGTCAGCTTTTCTGAGGTCAAAAACCGGGGGGGTGGCCCTCCCACCACCGTGAGGGTGGGGCCAGGCCCATAAAGCCGATCTGCAGGCCCGTCTGGCTGCTGGTGGTTTGCGAGCCATATTGTAAGTAGCAAATGCTTTGTGTCTTTGGGTTATCCCAGGTCACTGAGTGGTCCCTGGATGTTAGGGCTTCTTGTTATAGTTAGCGCTCACCAGCAGGTTTTGTTTTAATGTCTTATCCCAATAAAGGCCGTGTTTTTTTCCCTTTACACATAAATAAACCCAGCAAGCCTGGGGCTTTAACTTTAACTCAGCGGTCACTGTCTCTGTCTGTGGGGCCCCCTGCTACCCGCTCTGGACGCTGATCCCCCACAACTTATAAATATAAATATTAAAATAATAATATATATATATATGATAAATATTTATATATTTTTTATATTTATATATATTTTAAAATAATTTTATATATATAAATTTTAAAATATATATATATTTTATATTAAAATAATAAATATTTTATTTTATAAATATTTAAATATATATATTTTAAAGGGTCCCGAGGTACTCAAGACGGGAAAGGGATTTATCACCCAGGGGCTGGGGCCCGGGGATTAAAAAACCCTTTATCTTTTTTTTTTTTTTTTTTTTTATGAGCAAAAGTATTCAGCTGGCAGTTTTTTCTTTTTAGTCCGGGGCGGGTTTTTTTTGGAGGGGCCCAAGAGTCTGGGTGGGACGGCCCGCTCCAATACTCCAGCCCAGTCTTACCGGCCAAATAAAAGGCAGCTTTGGGGAGGAAGACAGGGGGTGTGTTTCTGGACCTGAAACCAGGAACGTGTACTGCCTGAGCTTGAGGCTGTGTGGACCTGAAGGTATGCCATTGCCATTGGGGAGCATTTTTTTATATTGCATGCTATTTACCTGAAGCAAGGACTTTTCTGTTTACCGTTTTTTTATGCTGAAGCCAAACTGAATTTTTGTTGAACCATGGACGTTAAATAAACTATCTTTTTATTTTGGGGCTAAAACCCTTGGCCTGTGCTTGCCTTTGTGCTGACCCCCCACAAGTGGTGGAGGATGCGGGCAACATCCCTGAAATTTAAAGGGGTGCATGTCCTGGGTCAAGGCAGCAACAGGGTTAAAGAACCAGTCTGAGACAGGAGGGGCTACCAAACCCTGGTCCAGGCCCAAGCACAGCAGCACAAGCTCACACGGAGACGGGGAAGCGCACAAGAGACCAACAACTACTTCTCCAACAAATGGCGGTGTTAACTACGTCGGTCAGAGCCAGAGAAGTGGAGGCCCACCCAATGCCAGGGAGAACCGCAACGCCAGGAGAAATGTACGCGAGGCGTTACAAAAAATGACACCAAGGACGACGTCGAGGGCCCACATGACGGTGTTTGGGGAGGGTAGCTGACCGGGAAAAATTACCTCCGGAGCAGTGGGCCGGTCCTAGCCTATTTACCTCACCGGGGAGCCACAGAAGGCCTATTTTGATTTGACGCTGCAGGACGCCAAAGAATATCGAAGCTCAAGGCGGAAATTCTGGCGCGTCTGGGAGTAACGCTGGCCTCCGGTCGCAACGGGTGCATCGCTGGGATACAGCAAGGGTAAGCCAACAAGATCCCAGATGTTCGACCTGTTTTCATCTCGTCCAGAAGTGGCTTCAGCCAGAGTCCTGCACTCCTGCCCAAATGGTTGAGAGGGTCGTCATGGACAGGTTCGTTACAAATCGCTCCCCCAGGCCCATACAGGGTGGGTGGCACAGGGGGG